>DWNY01001660.1:0-12235 GCA_018250635.1 Telegonus apastus
GCAGCCCACCTGATGTTAGTGGCCACGTCCATGGACGTCAGTAATCAACAGATAAAATTACAATCCTACCTGAGAACAGAACTATGATGCGTTACAACCCTTTAGGACTAAGTTGAAACGCCTCGAATAAGTATCTCCGTTACCACACCCTTCAAACCAAAACACAGCAGCGCTGAACACTGCTGTTATAAGACAGAAATAGGGATGGCGGTGGTGCCACCGGAATCGAACCACTAGGTATTCTACCACTTTTAAATTGTTTCAGAATAGCCTATACCTGTTAGTGGTTAAATAGCAGCGGATATTTATATCGTAGGTAAGGTGTTGCAACTGTAAGCATACCACCATTACGGAGCACGTTGACTTTGATGTATTGTCCCATGCTTATATGCTTGAGTGCGAAGTGCTTAACATACTCGTAAGCGCATTCTTGAGTGAGTTCAGAGCCAGGCATTCGTAAACTATTTCGGTTAAGTCTGCTCTGGGAACGGATAAAACGAGAACTTTAACCTGAATATTGCACTGTAAGTTTTGTTGTGAGCTGCTAGATATTTTACTTACCCAGTTAACCCACAATACAAAGTTTAAATAACTATTTCCTGTTTAGTCAAGTCTAGGTTACAGTTCTAATCTATTGTCCAGATAAGAACGTGTTTGTTTGATAACAGAAACAGAATATAACAATATATAAATGCCTATGTACAAGCTAATATTGGGAACGACTACTATGTTTGGTCACACAATAATGGAAAATTTTCACAGACACTTACAGTATCTGATTAGGTATCTGCCTTATAACAGAAGTGTTCAGCGCTGTTTTGTTCTTGTTTTAAAGGTATAGTTAGGGTGAATTATTCGGGGCATGGCCTCTAGGTTGCACTTAGAGGTAGCAGAGCCTCTGTGGCCACATTCGCCTCGCTCAGACTCTTTTGCTCTTTAAGTCCGTAGGCGGCAGTAGCATTTACCATCAAATAGAGTGCATATTTATTTGCTTCTACTATTTTAATGTTCCAGCTTAAATAAAGTTCATTATAGTGGACATAGTTCCATGAAATCGGGTTTTACGAAATACGAGGTACATGTGACATGCCCTTTGACCATTTTGGTAAAGGTAGCAGAGTAGTGATATAGCATGGAGCTACATACATTCCTATTAATATTTAATATTTAAGTAAATATTTTCGTCAATTCCCGTGATATTATTTACTGTAAAATTCATTTGCAGTTTATATTATTAATATTAAATGTTATAACCCGAAAAGCATATTTCAATATTTTAAAAATACAGTTATTGTTTAGTATTTTGTGCCTCATTCGAATCGGTGTTTGTCCAAAAAAAAAGCAAATATATTTTTCGAACCAATTTCATCGGCGCCGACGTTATTGGTATAACTTGTTGATTGTTTTAAAACGAACGCAAAAAGTATTAAGCGAGCCAGAAAAATATTTAATTGATATTTGTGTTAGACGGTATAGGTATAGAAATATATTAAAAATTATAAATTATTTTTTATTGCGCCTGTAGGCATAGTATAAACAACTCCTTTGTATAAAAATAAAAATATGCTTGCATATGTTTGTGTCTACAATATTTAACACGCAGTTGATTGACTATAACTTTGAATTTCTACATTTAAGTGTTTTTGTATACTTACATTTCTTGAATTTAAAATTAAGTGACAATGGAACATTTTATTACTTTATAATACCTACTGAACCATACGCGAAGTGTATCAGGGTTAAGCTAGGAGTTACACTCATATAATATATAGGAAAGCAATGATAGCGTAGTCGTTGAAATTTAGAAGTCGAATTTTCATTGGGTACAAGTTTCGATATGATTGTTGATTTTTCAAAAAGTTCTATTATTTCGTCACTACAATAATGCTGATAAACTGGTAACTGGTAAATCTTTAAAGTATCAAACAGTATAACAGCTGCGCCTGCGCAGGCAACGTTTACTAAATCTTTATTACATTTACGCACAACAAGTTACAGCAGGTGGTACGTAACTTTATTGCAAGTCATTAAAGAAAAATGTAACGTAAACCGGAACCTTTATTAGTAACAAGCAATAAATAGTAAATTTATTGCTATCAGTCTAGCAAATACAGGGGCGGATAAATATAGCTTACAATCTGGTCAATTAATCATTCGTTGTTCTAATTAATAACGAGTTTAACTACGATATGACAATGTCGATTAAAAGTGAAATAAATATAGCTTGGAGCACACCATAAATTTGAGTATTAGACACCGTACAAATTATGTCCATCTTAATTTAATATATTGCACGTCAAATTATTTGCAGTAACGTTGCTCTGTTAATGGTTCTCGGCTTTAAAACGGCCAAATTAAATACGGCATTGACAAATAGAGATGGTTGTAGGATGGATGCCTAAAATTATATCTATATTGCTCGTAATTTTATATAGTCTAAGTTTTTATACATAAGAAAGCGTTTAGACGTTTGAACAACGTTGGTTTTAATTTTTTTAGAGGCCGTCGGCAAGATAAAACACCATCATCCACTCAGGGGAATCACTATCTCATTACTGCTTTATATCCTACATACTGAAGAAAAGTGGATTGCTAAGACTCGATTACTGATTCGAACAACAGCTACAAAAACATTCTACAAAATTCGTCATTTTTTCGTCCATCACCACGTAGGTATAACCGAACACGCTGACTACGGCAAAATTTTCTAAACGTTATTTGTATGTGCCCAGTGTAATTAAGGCCGGATATTAGTAGCCACCAAATTCAGCCGAAGTCTAGCCACAGCCGGTATCACAATCATATTTACTAATGCTAATACCATGTAATCGGTTTTCCACTTAAATTATACTTTGCCACTTAGTATTCCATAGATACCTGTCATCACTAGCTAGCTATTACCTGTCATCAAGGTAATATGAAACAGTTCCAAGCTGTCACAGAAACGGACTGTTACTAGTAGGTCTACTAACGTCTAATTATCGGTCATGAATGCTGTAATTTGTGCTTCTGACAGTATTACACCGTCCTTACGCTGTTTCCAGCCTTTGTTAATGTAATAGACGTGTTTTATTGACAGTTTGTAGAATTGTGTCTCGTTAATGTCCAAGGTTTATTTAGGTACGTAAAGTACTCGTTTTACGTGTATTGATTTGTGATTCCAATGCTTTATAAATGTATGGCCTCGAGGATTAGTTTATAAGTATGTCGTGGGAAACATGGTCACATATTAAGAAGGTACGTACGTTAACACCTAGACCCCGTATGCGTCTAAATCTAAAATTATTTAGTTATCGTCCAAAGATCGAACCTTGGACCTTGATTGTATTATTTGTTAAACCTACTCCTTCATTTATTATATTTTTGAATTATCTCATTTTTGCCTGTAGCAGATCGATATGACTTTTTTATATTTTTATGTAATCTCTTAGGGTTTGTGTTAAAAGTTATACACTTATCTGCCAGTAATCCTTTTATAAACGGTATACAAATAAATAATATTCTATTACTTTATAAATTGAGTTAGTCTTTATCTTTAGACCGAAAACATAAAAACTTTGCGATTTTTTATTTTTATCTAATTCAGACAAACATTAAGGTGAATCAGCAGAGCGTTCGTGATGAAGAAAAAGATCCTAGAACGAGCTATTTCAAGATGGAGCAATATAAAAACCAAGCCTCTTCAGCTCGAGCGTGCCATCTTCAAAAGCTAATAGCTTTTTATCCGACTAAATGCGTTCTTAGATAAGAAAACCCAAACAGAAACACACTTGAACTAACAATCCATCATTCTCAAACACCATCAAACATTAATGAATATTTTAATTGCAAATAGTTACTGCAATCGCTTTGAAGATGGGTGGTATTATTACAGTTTTAGTTGTAGCAAATGAGCATGCAGTCCATCTGATGTTAAGTGACCACAGCCGCCCATGGACATTTGTTAATAGTTTATAATAGTTCAACATGAGGTTGGCCACAATCGCGTTGCTACCCTCAGGCGGGGACTAACATGGAACGCTTCCGATAAGTATGTATCACACCCGTGATATCAGAACACGGAAGCGCTTAACACTGTTTTATTAGACAGAAGGCAATGTTTTAGCGGTACTAGGAACTTACAAGGTCGCCGTATATGTAATTCATCATCAACATTTAGGAATGTTTTAGCATTTTAATACTACTACGTCATTTTGACTAGAATTTTACCAATTTTCATAGATTATATTTAAAATGCGTTAGTCAGAAGTAATTATAGGTAATTCTCACTATGTCGCCGTGTCACGGTCAACGTGATATATGGATGTTAGGTAAATGTTTCACTTTAACCAAGTAACAAGTAAGCATAATAAAAAAATATTGCTGTGTGAAGTAGCTGCAGGGGAATACCAAAATAATGTACTTCCGTGTTATACCAGATGTAGTAGTTGTAGATATAGTAGGTGCTGTAGCGCTGATATGTTCTGGCGTATTGTCTCTTGTTCTATTTTTAAAGGTGGTAGAACCCTTTGTAGTTTGACTATGGCGTTACCATTGCCACACCTATTTCTTCCTTATACCGGCATTGTTAAGCGCTGCTATATTCTGGTTTGAAGGGTGTGGTAAGAGAGCCATACTTATTCGAAGCGGTCCAACTTAGTCCTCAGGGATGGCAACGCATCTGTGGTCGACCTGAGGTACGACTGTGATCTTATCTGGGGTTGATTACAGTTGTCCATGGGTGGCAGTGGTCATTGTCCTGGCCATTGCAGTGGTCTTATCAGGTGGGCTGCATGTTCATTTGCTACTTCCATAACATAAAAAAAATGTAATTAACTAATATCCAATCAAACTTCTATGTACTAAAGTCTAATTTGCTAAAAAGATTGACATAATTCATCCTACAAAGTCAAAATAACATCAAATCCACATTTCCCGTCCAAATGCTTATTCTTTTTATGTTTCTTTGATCCGATGAACACAAGACGCTTCAGAATGAAAGAAATTAGATAAATTTCCAGTAAATTTTACAATGCTTTTTTTACATACGTGAAATAATCAGATAAAATAGGTTCAGTCTTGAATATAGAAGCTAATGAGTATTCGTGAATAGCCTATCGCTTACTCAGTCGAAGTGGAACTCAGGTAACGTGCGTGTGCGTAATCGTAAAATATCACAAGCTGCGTAAATAGCGCACGGGGTAAGCGTAAATCTTCCCGCCGGTCGTAAAGTACCTACGAGTTATACGTCAAAGTATTGATTGCATTATACTGGCCAAAATGTAACCGCAGAGGCGCTCCGAATCCCATTTCAATTATTCAGCCAATACTGATGAAATGTATTTTTAATCAATCGAAGCGTCCGAATTCCCGACTGTTTCGCCTTCACGAGACAACACAAACGGAAATCCAACACAAAAATAGGTTGCGTTTGACATTTCTGTCCCAACAGTTAAAACAGTAATTACCCATCTAACGTTTCCCCGGGGTATTTCACTAAAACGTAATTTACGCCGCACGAAAACCGAGGGGTGTCTCACAAAAAACGGTCGCATCTACATGTCGCTTGCATTCGACGACGCGACTCATTTCTGAGAAGACAAATTACGGAATCCGTGGCAGGCGAGCGCGGAAAAAATGCGGCAATTAACTGTAGACCGAGATCACCGGAATACCGTCACTATTTCGGTGAACGATCATTTCGCTCGTTATTTTTGGTTGTTTACGACTTTTTGTCGTGGTCCCAACAACGACAAATAATCCCAAATTATTAAACGGAACTCGACATCAAAAGAAATTTGTTTAAAGGTCTAAGGTACAGCGTGAACCATAACTCACTGTTTCTCATTAAAACTTAAGAAACATTCAATTCCGCGATAACAAATGATCAGTACCAATAAACGTGGTAGCCGGTTGGCTCGGCGTTCATTTAAACCTCGCGGAATTTATAACCCTGAAACCGGTCGGAAAGTAAACTGTAAAAACCTGAGGCACTTTGCGCTTGCAATCCCAATAAAATAATAAAGCAATAAAAAATAAAACCCGAGTCCGCAGGGTGCATGCTCGCAGCGTGGAAAGCTTCGGATTACAATTTCCGTTTCATTCGTTAGCGGAGATAATTGTCTGGATACTTTATATTGGATGGACCAGCCAGCATGGACTTAATGGCTCGGTTAATAGTAAGTCAGTGGGGACTGTAATGCCGAGTAGATAACCGTTGTCAATTAATTATGAAGGCAAAATGCTGTAACATAATCAGTTATTTATCACTGCTGTGACAGACTGTCGTTTGTCACTGGTTTCGCCCACGGCGCCACATCTTGGACATTCGTCACACTGTGAGATGAGCCAGGCTGCAATATGGTTCTAAATACCAACGCCTCAAGATGTCAAATGCAGTAGATAGAATCCATTAGTTAATGTGATGACAGTCGAGATCGCAGCTTATCTGATTTCATATTCCGGAGAGGCTTATTTTTAAGTCCGTCTAAAACTAACATTATCACGTCTTACGATCTGTCGCCGATTTGTATTTCGAGACGGCTCTTAAGTTATATTTTAGTAACGTTTTAATTACGCAAGCGACAAGTTGCTGATAAAATCGCAATTACGAATAAATATTTCGTAACAGAATCGTCCGGTTATCGGCGAAATGTTTGGTGGAAGTGGCTAATAAAGAGGTTGATTTAAACGACAATAATTTACGTTAAAAAAACAAATGCATCTGTCTTTGGACGAGAAGAATGCATGCAGTCGGCTCCCACAATCAGGCGGCGAAAGCTCGGAAAAGGGACGAATCCGAACAAGAGCTTTTTGAGGCCTCTATTCAAATTAGCTTAATGCGTTCAGGACAAAGCGACCCGATAAGCTTCGGAAAGCTCGTTCGCTTCGGAGTGCAATCAAATTCCAAACCTTCCGTTTAGAAGTTTTAATGCTTCGAAGTTCAAGGTCGGAACTTCCGTCGACGGCCAATTTGTAGGTATTTAATTTATTTATGTTATGGCAGTAACAAACGAGCTTGCAGCTCACCCGATGGTAAGTGGCCACTGCCGTCCGGACATCTGTAATCAACGCCAGATGTGATCACAGTCCTTGCGTTGCGATCCCAGAGGACTAAGTTGGAACGGCCCGGATAATTATGTCTCCCTTACCACATCCTTACCTTCAAACCAGAACACAGAAGCGAAGTGCTGTTATAAGGCAGAAATAGGTGTCGCGGTGGTGCGCCCGGAGTCGAACCACATAAGGTTCTACCACCTTGATTTTGACACGTATAATATAGTCATTGGCTGCAGTGGACAGGTGGTGAAACCAGTGTAGTTCTAGCATGGAGCCGTGTTCTAAATTCAGCAACCAGTAAAGTAAATCCATCTATCTTCTGGCCGCACCCGCTGTTTCTAAGTTTGTTTTCACTTACGATCTGCGAAGCCGCTATATAAGTCAATTCATAACTTCCGAAATCAAAACTCACTAATTTGTGCCAAATCCTATTAGAATCTAGATCATATTCTGTTTGCTTCACGAAGCGACGAAAATCATACAGTGTCACGTATGTAAGACGAATAAATTTACTCAACATTGTGATAGCAAACAGAGCTTAGTTGAGGTGCGAAGCTTTCGTACCTTGATTAAGTAATTAACAATGCTAACTGAATTACGTGATCTTCGACGCAAACATCTATCCAGGATTGTTTTATACTATGAGAATATGAACATATTACTCTATATAATAAAACACATACTATGAGCAAACGTACAGTTTATTGCAAGGTTCTAGAATCATAAAAATGCATAAGAATGGTTCTTCATTATAAATGCCAAGAATTTTGATTCGTTGTTAGTATTTCAATATTGCTATTTCAAACGGAGATATGGCCATTTTAATCTCCTATATAATAATACGTGAAGCGAAAATTTGCGGAACCATTTTTCGAATAGTAAGTGCAAAGAGGACTATGATATAAGACACGTGAAACTTCATGCACAGAAGATTTTTGATGGATAATATTTATGTATAATCGTGTTACAAAATATTTATTAAGATAAACAAAATAAAACAATAAATTGACAATGTTAAACAATATCGTCAACTATGTCTATGTCAAAAAATGCGTTATATCTTTTAAATGCACCTTAACAAGTTAATCCTCATTTTCCCTATAATCAATGTTTTTCTTATGTACAAATATAAAATACACATACAAGTTTATTTTTTATTTTGATGTATAAGTTTAGTTTTTGTACGGTTTTAATTATGGTCGAATTTCGACCATTGCGACTGGTCTATTAATTGAAGTTATTGTTTCAGTAAATAGACTGTAGGTTAATAAATACCATTCATTTTATTTATTTCTGAATAGAGCATAAGTAGCTGCATACCAACGAAGTCGCAAGATTCCAAAAATCAAATCTCGTTCCCGTGCTCCATATTCGGGCTTTGTATGTCAATTTTGATATTGGTTTTCGTCAAAGGAATGTGAATGAAAAAAGGGTTCAAGTTCCTTTCTAGTTCCGGCGACAGTCTCAACGGTGACAAATCTCGAAATAGACAACAGATGTAGGTATCGTTTGCAACCATCCTTCGTCGCACAACACACGCGCTCGACCGTTGACAGATTGGACGTTTTAAATTTAGAGCCGTGTTTTATTTGGATTTCGGAATGAAATATCGACTGTCGAACTCATTCTCAAGTTTTATTCATGACTGTACAAATGAGGCAAGCTGAGGCGAGGAAGCGTTTTGAATTATGTGTGTGTTAATGGTTTGAGGATTTAATGAGGTCAACATTTTTAATAATTTTTAAACGACATTCGAAAAGGAAGGGTATGAAGGGGTATAGGAATATATATTCGTAGCAAAGAATGTAAAGAAGTCACTTTGAATAAACCCAACAATATAAATGATTGTACTTTCCGAGTACTTAATTAAAATAATGTAAAAGTCTTAACTTTAGTACAACCATTATCAATTTTTTTTGTGGATATCCATCAAACCGTAAACATTCAAAAACAGTCACAAAACAAGTAACGCGTTAGCCGCTAACCGAAAATTGATGAACAATCGAAAAAAAACCAATAACCGACTGACAATATTCGGAAATCGAATAAAAATCCAATTTTTCGAGCGCAGTTCACCAATGACAGAGCCTGGCTCCGAGATATAGATCGGAATATTTACGATCATGTTCGTGGTCCCGCTTGAATGTGTAGCACGCGTTACGATACAATTTTACAATGCACGATCCGATAGTTTTGGCAAATTCCTTGAGGAACACCATTTGATTGCAGATTTCTAAGGTATATTCTTTGGCCTATAATAGGTAATAATAGGTCCTAAAAGAAGTATTTATACCTCTTTAACAAATTATCCTAGTTACTCAAATAGTTAGAGGTCTTGGATTTAATTTGCAGCATCGCTATGTCTAATATTAAAAGCACAATTATTTTAGTTCAATTCCTACAACTAGTAAATAAAAAGTGGATTGTTATGGAATGAAGATCTACTTATTAAAGAATAATAATAAGAAACACGGAAAATGTTTGAAAAAAGCGCAAGCGGAAACTTGAGTCAAGCGAAAATGTCAGTTTATTAACAGAACCCATTTTAGTGCGTCCGTTTCGTTTTCGATCGTTGAATTTGTTATCGCGGTCATTTGTCGTGTCGTAACACATAAATATCCATCTCCACGCGAGTTGTCAGTCGTCGCCCACGCGCGATATTCAAATGCTTTTGTCCGGGCGACCCGTGGTTTATGGTGAACAGAGAATGCCCGAAGCAGTGTAGCAAGAAGTGCATAGCAATACAATAACTCGTTCTCTTACAATGTAGATAACAAATCTAATAGTGACGGTTATCATAAACATGGACAAACAAATGATTCGGCGTTGCGGGACAATGCGATTGCCGAACACGTCAATGTATACACCGATGTAGAGAAAGGCCAGCTAGATCGAAATGGTTCACACTAGCATCAAGTTGCTGGCAAAAGTAATATAGACACCATACACATAATAACACAGCATTTTTTGAGTTATGTAAGTATCCACATATCTCAAATAAGTAATCGATGACTACTTATTTGAGATTAGTGGATACCGTATTATGATAACTTTGACTTGTACATGTTACATTTGTGGCTTATGTATTACGATGTTCTTACAGGTAACTATTACTAGACTACTCATTGTATTATTATACTTAATAGTTTCAAAAGCGCTTTGCAAAATAAATGTGATGTAAATAATATAAAAATAAATAAAAATAAAACAGTATTTGGCATAATATACTGAAATGTCACGCTACGTAACGTTATTGATATGCAATATTTTGCTGCTAATATAAATCCTTGGGCTGAAAACACTATCGTCTATCAATGTCTGAACTACGAGTATGACTCATGGTACGCCGCTTTTTCCATAAGCATTATAACATCTACCCAGACGATTATATCAAGGCCCCCGGTTTATATTAAAACGTATAATATACGGTTCTCCTACCGAGCGACTTGAGAATGTAATTCGTCATTGTCAATCCGTTCGCTTGCTCAATTAAATAGATGATTGACGCTTGAATTTGAAAAATTAAAGGCAATCGATGGAAACAAAATTCAGCGTGCTCCTTTAGAAGCTTAAGATAAGAAGTTGATGATTATAGAACGATTTAACAATGGTTTTAAAGACTTAAATGATTAATGAGGCCAAAAAGCTAAAATACTTAGAAAAGGTTTAAAATGATGGCCAACTACAGCTTAAACAATAAAATAAAATGAACGATTCGTCCCATAGTGGGTAATGTTAAGATAATACGTTAACCTATTCCAAAATACGTCTCAGAAAATTATCTATTGTTGTTCGCATATTATACGGAACATTTACGAGATGGGACAGAACATTTTATTATCGTGAGACTGCAGACACGCATCATCTATGACATCAAAACTCAATATCCGTCCGATACATTTGTTATGGATTTCACATTTCTTCCAGCATTAAGTGCTGCGGCAAGCTATTTGTTCGGGATAATATTTTGAAATATACCACTTAAGGCGACTTTCCAATATTAAAGTTGTAGTGGCATTAAAATTTACGACTTTGGCAGTCTAGTATTCCCCTATTTTTGTTTGAGTCATCCTCAGTCAATGGTCTCGTTGGAAGATAATCTAGTATCGACTTAAACTATATATGACTTAAGAGAATTTAATAAAAATAATTATTAAGTGTTGTCAGCTTTACATGTTTAAAGTTAATGTTTCCTGGGAAGGTACATTTGGTTAACATGAATTTAAATTTAATCTTAAAAGATATGAGTAATCATTAGTTTCCTAAGAATTTGCTAGAAGAAGGTGTTCAACACAACGCTAAAGCTGTAGTATACTGTAATTCTGTAGCAAGACTGATTTATAGCTTATCGATTATTTATATTTGCTACCACAAACACAGTATTTGTCACATAAATTTAATATAAATAACCATAATCACGACGTAATTTGATATAAATAAAAATGAAATACTACTTAGGATTGCAGTAAGCTCTAAAAATAATTGAAAGGAAATAGGTAATATCTAATATTCAAAACTCTATTTATACTTATTTCATAGCACATAATAGGTATTTGTACAAAATGTTATTTATTACCTTATACATTGTAATAGTATACATTTTCTTATATACATTCTTACGAGTTATTGTTATTATTATATGAAGTTGATTTTTTTATTATACCGTAATGTCTGTAGAATATGACTTTAATACGTAAAATGACTTATGACCTTTAATCTGGATTACTGCCATTTCTTTGTAGAAATATTCATCAAATATCAAACAACATTAGTACATTACCCACGAGTCTAATGGGAGTATAAATAAACAAAATAATTTTAAAGAGTATTTTCAGTAAGGTTACGTTCCAACAATTTAACAGTCTTAAAAGAGGTTACCATACCAATTTGCCACATATGGCATGACCGTCTCGCAGAATGAAGAATCGTCCTTCCGGGAGACTCTGTCGCCCATAAATTCTATTTGTACAGAAGCGCACTAAATTGTCCCAGTGGCCGAAAGTGCCGGAGTTATTGAGGAAGATGGATGATACAGCCCGTTTAGTGGACTTTTAGGGTAGCACGTCTGGTGTACTCGGTGTTAATTTTAAATTTCATTTTAAAGCTATAGTTGATAATCTGTATATTGACAATAAGAACATTTCTTAAATAGAAGAATTGTATGAATTAATAAAATATAATAAATCATATTTTCATT
>DWNY01001661.1:0-12233 GCA_018250635.1 Telegonus apastus
GGCCCGGCCCGGGGGGAGGGGACGGGCCGTGACTCCCCACCCGCCGCATCCCCCCTTACCCGAGTAAAAACGCTCCGAACCTTCGAAGACGGGCGGTGCAACCCAGCAAAAAAAGGGCCCGACGGAACAAATAGAAAACGCTCGGCATGAAAAAAAACAAGGAACACAAATAACAGGGGTCTCCGATAACAGAACTAGTTGCCTCGCTCTCTTGTTCGCTGTCGAAAAAATGTACAGTTCGCATGTCACCTGCGCCTACGCAGACGGGTCACGCAACTCAGTCGGACCGCGATCCTATGATGTAATAGGCTAATGATGAAAAAACGGCTAGCGGAAGAGGTGCGGAACTGGCGTCATCAACAAACGCTCGCTAATCATCTGGCACGCTCCGAACATTACATAATAGTCCAACGTTGTATAATACTCAAAAATTTAGAATCGGAGGGAGGAGTATTTGTAAACACTTTTTGTTCACTCGCAGTTTCCAGCTTGTGTTCGTTACATACATATTAATAGAAGCGTGCGTTCAACTTTTTCTAAGCATGAACGAGAATTAAAGGACGGATGAACGATAAAATGCCAGTACACCCCGGGAACTCTGCCCGGACCGGTTCCAGTAGCGCATTGTAATAACTTCCCTACGAGAAAAAGTTGCACTAGGCGACACGGCTCGAGGAATCCTCCTTAACGACGTATATGGTACCGGTTGAAGATTATTATCAACGCGAGTAAAAAAATAACTTGAAAGTGGTCGTATTGCGTTAGTGCGATCATGAAAGAGTATTGACGATTGACGCAATCGATTGTCTTCCGTCGAGTCGACGATCGAGACAATGGATGTATCCTTGGTTGCAGTTATTCGTCCAGCCCAATGGTCATGTTACATCACCGTTCATAAATAGAATCTCCTGGAGTAGCTAGCGTACTGAGCACGCAAGGAGGCGTAACGCCTTGCGCTCTTCCAACGTAACAGGCGTTGAATAAGAGAGAAAGAGACGCGTCAGTGTTACAGTTAAGCAGGAACTCTATTTATATGCAAATATAACCTCGGAGTCGACACCTGTTTGCGTATTCTCAGCGCTCGCCGCGTCGCTTCGTGGCTACTCTGTCTCCGGTATCCTTTAGGTCATGGAAAGCAAAGTTATTGATATGATCGAAAGAATACCCTTTTGCTTAAATCTAATTCTAATCCACTAATTATTTTAAGTCTAAGAGTGTTCGAGTACGAGAGATGATAAAAAGGTATGAGTTTATTTGGGCAAAGATTAATAAAAAAAATAAGTAAGATTTTATTATACTATGTTATAGTACGTAGTAGTAGTAGTAGTAGTAGTAGTAGTAGTACAAAGTATAATAACGTAACCTTTATCAGTATTTAACTTTGATTATAGTGGTGAGTATCAGATGCGTTGTATCTTCTGTTAAATATGTTGATAAATTTATTACTAAAAGCTATTATACATCAAAATTCAATAAATTTTCCAAGACGTTTCTGCCTTGTAGACGTCAGTAAACAAAGGCTTGCATTAGAATAAAATACGTCGTCGGTAGCAGTGGCTGGGATCATTGCTTATACATTACAGAGGATTGTTGTTACATCGTTTCGAATAATAAACCGATGTTCGTTCTCTGTGTCCGTCTATAGTGAAGCTTTATTCAAAATCTAAACCGAAGCAGCGAAGCAAAATGCGATCTTTAAAGTATCCAAAACTGCGTTTGTTAAATCAATTTTCGTTACGATGTTTGCCGTGTTACATGTTTCCATTACTGTCATATTTTCACCGGCGGAGTCCTCCCTCGCGAGGAGTGCAGTAAAGAGAAGAATTAGAGCGTTCGTTGGTTGTCCATTTATCATACACATCCGATGGCCAGCACTGAGTGTGTTTCTATGTACGTCTGGCCCGCCAGATACGGCCGGCTCGTTTATTTTGTTTACACGTGTTACTCCGTCCACGTCTGCTCTGAGTGGCAATTCATTTGAGAAGTTCGCGTCATTAATCCTAATTGACAATCGTACATCTCCGAGTAAGGACGTGACAGCGTTTATGTTTATTAAGTCTTGGAGGATATGTAATTAAATTATCCCTTTTTTTGAACTATAAAGAATTGAATGCGGCATAAGTATTACACAAAAAATTACATTGTAAAATAATCACAACATAAACTAAAAAGCACATAAATGGTCAAGGGCTAATTTACACCCAATAGACGGATAGGTGACAGAAAGATAAGTGTCACCATTCACCAGCGACAGCGAAGTAGGTGAGAATGGTCGTGCAGGACATATGCTAATACACAAGTCAGAGGCTGAGCCGCTATCCGTCAGCGGGGCTTATCGCGGCGCGATCGCATCGCGGGGGGAAGGACCGCGCTGTCCTTCCTTGCCCTCTTGGCCGATGCCACTGCCTGACTTGAGCTAGGGATGCGACTCATTCTGAAAACGATCGATTTCTCAATCGGTTCGATTTGGAGACGCAACAACCGATCTACAAAAAGTGATCTTTTTAAATCAATTTCTTCTATTACATTTTACTGCGACGGGAATGGAATACCTACACTGACGATTTTTTTCAAATAAAAATTTAATGTAAATTTATTTGTCTGAGATCGATTCATAAATTCTATTCATTGACCACATTCATATTGGTTGCATATCGAAGAAATAGTAGGTACTTTTTTGGTCTAAAAATCGATACTATGTGGAATCGATCATGGCTCGGCATGTTTAAATTGACCGGGAGCCGTGTCTAGCGTTCGCTTGTTAACGTCCGTTTGTTAGGCTATCTTCGTTGCTTTGACGGTCGTTCATTTACGTTCTACCCACTTTTAACTAGTGTTAAAAAGTTTAAACTAGTGTTATCTATCAGCTATCACCTATACAACTAAAGAGATGTTTGAACGCATATAAAAAGGCTGTATGTGACAATCTTATTGAATTTGATAAGCCAATTAAGAACTGAATATCAAGTTGGACCTCTACGTTCAACCATAGGTAGGCATACCTGGGAGTTTATCAAAAACAGTTAAAGATATATTACGTGAGAAGGGCGAAGAATGTGACGTGTGGGAATAGCGGAAAAGTCCGTGAACATTATTTTAAAATGCGGGTTAAACCGCGCGTCAAAGTTTACTCTAACTTCATTGCATTTTAAATTTCCATCATTACTCACGCGCATAATACGCGAAATATTCGCATTTACCGAAGGTTTTCTCATCGTTTTTCGACAAATACAAGCGGAGGATGCATTGTAACATAGCATTGTAGCAGTCAGTCATTAGACTGTTTATGACACGTTATTACGGTTTCTGCTCAGCGATCATCGCGATGTTTCCAGTCTAACGCACCTTACATGGGACGCTTGAAGTCGAAAACAAACTCATTAAAAGGTAAGATGCCGCAGCGAGATTTAATAAATTGACATCGACGGGAATTTTAATTCCAGCATTTCTTTAATGAAATGGAGCAACTCCGCCGGCAGATTAAATCTGCGAGCGCCGACAGTCGAGTCGTTGCGAAGTGGTTTCTCAAGCGAACGCAGCAATAATATTTTGTACTTTGATGTTTTGGAAGTAAGCAGTTAGGGGTCGAGGGGGCGGAAAATAACCCGCGGCCATGCCGTCGCGAGCGGTGTAACGTCTTTGGATGTGAAAGCGAGGGAGCGTCGCGACGGCGGGCGGCACTAGGCTGGATCGCGACGCTGTCTTTGACCCACTGACTCTCAAGGATTTGCGTTGGAGAAGTGGGGGGAGGAAGGTCGACCCTTCCGTAGGTAGTTTGATAAAGATGATGAGAGAATACAAGCAAAGAACTTTTAGATTTTAGGGACGAGGGCTTCAGCTACCTTGAATGGATTTAAGTATGTACCTACCTAATTTTAAATCCAAGGGGAGACTTGAAGCCCCTTCTCGCCTCCCTAGATCCACCACTCAAACTACTATCTAACCTACAAACACACGTCTTCATATCCCGTAGACATTTTACGCTCTCCGCTTAGAATATTTATGGTTTCGGGACCTCCGTGGCGATTAAAATTCCGTTTCTTTACAATATTGATGACTTTACTAGCTTACTTCGCCCTCTCCATATGGAACGTTGCATATTTTACGAAGAAAATACGCGGGGTCGTGTCTTCGGGAGTCAAATCGAAAAGGGTGGATTAGTTAAAACGGAATTACGTTTTGAAGGTGTTTTCTTTGCGTATAATATAATGGGCACCTACCTGTTACTTATACCTATTATATTACTACGCAGAATTTATTCGGTTTTATGCCGATGAACGTCTGAACCTAATAGATACCTACCAAGATTAGTTTACGTAAGGTCGGTCAAAGATGTGTTGTTACCTCCGAGAACTAAGTTGAGATACCTTGTTGTAAGAGCAACTCCCTTAAACCCATCGGCGTTCAACGTTTCTTTTAGGAAGCAGAGATTTGGTTGTTGTAAGCGGATTCGATACAGGTTTGTGGAGACGTTAACCGACACCACCCACACGCTAACGTTAATTACAACGTCATGTTGGGCACACCAACGCCGACCTAATAGGTGTTTAACGCAATTGTTTTATTTTACAAACTTTCTTGTAAAGATTCCAAAACGACAGTTCAAAAATGTTTTCTGTTGACATTTGCAAATATTGTATGTAAACTAAAGTATTAATGACAATTTGTAATGTAATGTAAGAAATAGGTACATCCATTATCAACTTCAGATAGAACTCTGTGACGTTCATAGTTTATACTCCAAGGGTCTCATAGCGACTAATTTTTATTTATTTTTTACTCCTGTGCGACAGAAGTAAAAATCTTTAAACACATTCAAAAGTACTCACACGTACACACGCATACATACATGCAGACACACACACACAATACGAACACAGAAAAGAGCAAACACCGGAAGGCGTCAGAGGCGACGACAGCGCGACGCTACAATTTGCCAATCAATCGGCCCGTCGCCGTGCTGGAGTTGACTGGACACGCGTTGATATGCGCCATTAGACCAACTGGTGTGGCCAAGCGACAGTACTATGCTCGGATATTTTCCGCTCGGAAGGCACGCAAAGAATATATACAATCGATTGTTTTTGTATTCATTTTAGGAATGAAAAAATATATTGGCACCTACCTGGCATACCTATATCTTATTGATTTTATGACTTTCCTATGCAAACTGAATAATTAAAAAAATACCCCTCACGTTAGATACCTGTAGGTAGGTACTCCCTAATAGTCCCAAAATAATATACCTACTAATAACATGCCCAACATGTCAAACATTTGATTTCTATGTCTTTAATTACATTACGAAGATTAGTAGTTTTTCGACACGACGTCTACAGAAAACCATTACATTTAAATTTATGTATGTATATTTATTAATGGAAGTTATCATGACTATTTTAGGTATCAGGTATTTAAGTACCATTAGATATTTACATCATCCACGCAGATGACCAAGCCACACAATCCAGTCTACTAGCGGAAGCATATCATTAAGCATTATCGATTTTCTTTTACAAATATAATATCCCATATTTTTCTTCAGAAAGAGTAGCTACCCACGCACACAGTAGCGCGGCGGCGCGCCGTGACCCAGATTCGGGAATAACCAACATTTTACGCTCGGCTGAATGAAGATTCGTGAACTTACTGCCATATTTAGGCTCTTTTCGCGTTGGTCCATTGTTTAGATCCATTGAATAGCCCCCATTAGGCGATTAGTAGCGTTGGTCTTTATTATTTTAGACTTCTTTTCTACTTACAAAAATAAAGTCGGTTTTCACCAAAGCGTTCAAAGATACAAAGTATCTACACGATTTCTTTCCGCGATTTAACAAAATGTTTTCAACGTATGCTTTTTCTCTTACAATCGAAACTTCCTACCTCAAGATAACCTAACCTAACCTAACGTTGTAATGAATATATATCGAGTAAAGGTTCGGACGTTTGGTTCCGAAAACTTTATACGCGGGAGTGAGCAGAATCATATTTAATGAATCAAAACACGCCGTAAGATTTATTCAAATGAATGACGAATAACGTATTCCATGAATGTAGGCCACCAATACCAGACAAACGAGTTAAATATAAAGATTATTTAACACGTTCGTAATCGTTGGTATACCTACAACATAATGGAAAAATATACGTAGTTACTATGAATAATTTCATTCAATCAGCGAATGACACGCTAATTGGCAGTATAATATACGCGAATGTACCAGTTATAATATTAAACGAAACAGACTCAAATGTTAATCAGACGATAATCTATTCATACAGTCATGTTAAAGGAGCTGTGTAATTCAATTATCGGAGACTAGATCACTCCCGCACAGCTGCGAAGGGCGAAAAAATCGTGACAGCCATTAACACCGAACGCACAAAAGGAGAAAAAACCCACGGAACGCCATTTTGTCTTTTTTTAGTCGATTCTTTGACAGAGATGCGTACACACAGCCGGGGATATTGACTTGGGTTCTGTTAGGGTTCGCTAGCATTAAAATAAACATTAAAATATAAAATTGTCGTCTGTTGAATGAAAACAGCATACGCGAGGAATTGATAACGTTTCACCTTCGGGAAATCCGGCAAAAACATGTTTAAATAATGCACTTCCCTATCTATATTATTTAAGGTGGTATAGTTTGATATTTTAAGCTGTTTTGCGTCTAACGACAGAGCCAGTCAAAAAAGAAATCTAAATTTTTGCCCATTGAATTTTAATCTAGCTTAAAGTTTCAATTTATTAATTCGCTATTTGTGTTTAGCGGACCAATAACCTATATTTGTACTACGCTATAAAAAATAAAACATTCCGCACATCAACAGCTAGCAGTAAGAGTGAATTAATCTAATAGAATCCCACTGTGAGGCAATGGTCTAGTATCATTAGCGGGTGAGTCACTGTGCTATTCTACTGCCTATTATCACTCGTTCCCATGCAAAGCAATGTGAGCTGTGATACGAACCAATTCTAAAATGGACATTTAGAACGACCACATTCGCTAATATACCAAAGACTATCAATAATATAAGAAAACGTGTGTGGTAAGGGAGACATACTTATCCGAGGCGTTCGTACTTATTCCTCAAGGGTAGCAACGCATCTGTAATCAATTTCACGTAGGACTTTGATTTTATCTGAGGTTGATTACAGATACCCATGGAGGGTGGCAGTGGCCACTTACGTCAGTTGGACTGCATTCTCGTTTACTACTTTCAAACTACAAATCGTACAGTATGCTGCGATCCAAAAAGTTGTAGGGAAAATTATGCCCAACAGTGGGATATTAAAAAATTATAAATTACAAAACACAATTTACATTCCAAAGTCTTAATTAGTTTTTAAAACTAGATTTTTCATTATTTATTCTTTTTTACGAGTAGGTAAATTTACAATGTGTAAACAATCCACGCCAATTATATTATTAATCACTGTCTAAGAAAGTTATTAGTAGGCATTTCTTGGCGAAAATGTACCATAAATGTATTTACAATTTTAAAGTTCATTCATAAATGCCAATTAATGTTAGAAAGCAGATTTTTTTTTAAAACAGTTTTTCCAATATTAAAAGGCACCATTTTTGGAATCTACACTGTTCAACCCTATTCAGTAGTTCGTCTTGATGTGTTCAAGGGTTCTTTTTTGTTTGGTTTATAAAGATATTTATTCGTGCAATACTCGTACGTACGTATTTATTTAGGCCCCGCTGATGTGTGCCCAAAATCTGTTTATTTAATACAATTTCTCTTTCGTCTTTCATAAGCAGGTAGATATGTGGAGTTGGCTTAAACTATTCATTGTATAATAAATAAATGATAACTCCATGGGTATTTTATTTACGCAAATACGTTAGTTTTTTATATTATGGAAGTAGCAAACGAGCATGCAGCCCACTTGACGGTAAGTGATCACTGCCGACCATGAAGATCTGTAATCAACCCCAGATAACATCATAGTCCTACATGAGGTCGGCCGCAGATGCGTTGCTACCATTGAAGACTAAGTTGGAACGCCTCGGTTAAGTATGTTTCCCTTGCCACTTATAAATAGGTAGTACCTCTACTCGAAAGAAATTTTATATGTCTCCATGCTGTATTGCCGGTATGCCACTTTATTAATTTATCATTTGAAACAATAATCACAATTGAAAATAAAAATCAAAGATGTAATAATTACATATGAAATTGGAAGAAAAGAGATTGTTAAATAACTAAGACTAAAGAAAGTTCTTGATCACTTAACAGTTCCCACGGCTACCAAACATTTTTTCGAATACGAAATACACGAATTAATCGTTTCATTTGGACACAGAGCACAGAATGACCAGAATAGTGAACTAAGCTTGAATTAAAAGCAATTCACTTCGCTTTTTCCAGCGTTTTTCCATCATCCGGCGTTGAACTAAAAAGGTATTAAATATCTCTCGTCGCGTGCCGCCGTAATGTCTATATCAATCAGTAACGTTTTTTGCAATCGGGCAGTCTTTTAGCGTTAGGTTTAGGAATGAAATGTCACTATTTTAACACTGCAACGGTTGAATTGAAAAGTTCACTTCATTCAACCTTTGACTATAGCAATTTACGATTAATTAGATAATTTAGAATAGGAACACAGCGATATGAGTTCTAGGAATCTATGTAGATATTGCTAGTTATGAGATAAGCGATATATTAATTAATTATTTTCTCCCTAGGTGATTTTTGTGCCCAGCATTATATTTTTTTTGTATATATTCAACGATATTTTTGCTCGTAGCTTACACGATAATTTGATATCATGAAAAGTGTGACTGAAATACCTTCCAACTTGTACGCTAATTGAATAACGAGACACGAAATAATGTAGGCAAATAAAAAAATGGTCATTGTATTTGGTAAAGGTTGCCGCCGTCGTATGACAAACGCAAAATGCTCATCAACTATAATTACTACGTACGTTTGTCGGTACGCAGATAACAGTGTCGGCGTCACAAAGCTGCGGGCTCCGGAAATGTTCTCTCATCCACTGCCCTATTTATACTATGCAACTGTACCCGTACGCAATGCACTGTCATTAGCGACGTTCCGACTGAAGCCTGTTGAAGCGAGGACCGGCTCAAGTTGGTCCTTCGAAAACGATGAATTTAAGGCAAACATTTTGGTCCTTCGAGCCGGATACGTTTTAATTGAATAACACCGAATGTAATGTCAAGTACTCCATTTGCTATCTTAGGTGTAAGTAGGCAATATATACATACACTTATTTGCTTATATATTCAGATTTAAAATTCGCCTATTTTCTTTTGAGGGTGGTAGAACCCTGTATGATTCGACTCCGGCGGCACCACCGCCATACCTATTTCTGCCTTATAACAGCAGTGTTACGCGTTATGCGTTCTGGTTTGAAGAGTGTGGTTAGGAAGTCATACTTATTCGAGGCGTACTAACTTAGTCCTCAGGGATAGCAGCGCATCTGTGGCCGACTTCATGTAGGACTGCGATTTTATCGGGGTTGATTACAGATGTTCATGGGCGGCAGTAGCCACTAACCATGAGGTGGGCTGCAAGCTCCTTTGCTGCTTCCGTAACATAAAAAATAAATAGAATAGTGCGCTTTTTTATTAAGGTTATTCCGATGGCATTACTCCAGTTAATATTTGATCGGCCACTGTAGAACATTGAACGATTGTACCACATTTGGTTAAAGCTTTTGCGTGAAAACAAACAGTATGTGTATTCAGGAGCCCCGAGATATCCAATTATAAAATACATATTTATGGTGTGCAAACCGAGCCGCAGGCTGCTGTGATTCAATTGACTGGGTAGAGTTACGTGTTGACAGAGCCATTATTCCTGCGTTCAGACACAAACACACCTTTCATTTCAATCGAAGGGTTAAGCTGATTTGAAATTAGAATCTAACGTATTTTTTGAAAACATTTATAAGATATACAAGGATGTAAATGTACTGCTTATTGGAAGTTATACAATAAAGTTACACAAAAATACATTAAATACTAATCTCACATATAGTAACGATTATTTGATATTTAAAAACCGAGGTCTGGGTTTATACTCACAATTTTTGGATATCTTTTAAAGATAAGATAAATCTTAAGATCAACGCCATTCGGCTACTAAATAAAGTTTAATTTGAAGATATATTTAGTCCTTAGTTTCCCGCAATAGTGACCGAGTATAGGCGTACTCGGTCACAAGAAAATACCGTCCAAATTACAGAACACACTTGTAGAATGGGTCTCTCAGTTAAATTCATTCCTAGCTAGCCCAGCTAGGCGAGTTAGCTACTGGAGTTTTCAAAGCGCCGCGACGACCTCTTAACCATAGTTAACATGCTCGACAGAATACAATGTATGAGCTGAGACGGTGCTTTACAACGTGACTAAGGTGCGAGCAACTTCAAACGAACGTCTAAGCTCTGCGTGGAGTGTGACGCCGTAAAAGGGCCTCCGTCGTATAGCCTTATAACGAGGCATGAATGGTGTTGCCAGGTTAAGTTCGTACCGGTGAGACTTGGGTATGTATACGTTCTTAACGTTTCGGTGCCGCTGTTATACACAAATAAGATAAGTGCTAATACCATTAGATGTCTGAGGAAATCTGAATCAGGGTAGAGATTAAACAGTTACAGAATTAGGTTAATCCTATCATTATTTTCGACAGTCAATGTAAGTCACGTCGCGTTTAGAAGCAACAGCAATATAGTATTTCAATATAAGTGTTATTACGTCAATACTTACAACTTACATTATTTTAAGGTATAAAAATGCCAGCTATAAATGTTTTAAAAGTTAAAGCTTAATTTAAAAGAAATTAAGATGGTCGACGGTACTTTTTTAAGCGATTAAGTGCCACGTTTGATTAAGTTGCGCGACTAATACGGGGCTCAAATATATTTCCGCAAATCTGCGCAAATGTTTGCAGGCATATGTGCCCTGACTAAACTGGCAACACTGATCAGAAGTGCCCCTTGTGTCGCATGTGTAACATAACGCCGTATAAGCACGTTTTATGAACCTTTGATCTTTTCAAGCACACACATGATATCGATAGTGATTTATACTGTGGAGAGGATCTAAGATATTTTACTGAGCAGTATACGAGACATGTGCTAACTTATATAATAATATTATTTTCCCTCTAATAGGTAGAAACGTCGTTCAATCTCTACGCACAGCTATTTTGAAAACGATTTACGAGAGTTTTAGTTAGACATTTTTATTTAAAAAGTACCTAGGTACTTCTAGGTACTTGGATTAGTCATATGACTTTGCTTTGAATGTAGTACTCTACTTCTACAACAGTAATGTGAGGGTGAAACTACTAATATACAACTCAAGTTATAAATCCACCTTAAAATCCGACCAATTATGGTGCACGCAAAAAAAATGCTATGATTGCTCCTTCTATTCTTAAATACCTCTATGGCACAACTAACATCACTGTATACGTCCAACACCAGCTCTTCCGCTAGGTGCGATATAATTGTACCGAGTTTGAATAACTAACGCATCGCCCAGCGAGTCAACACGTGCGTCGTGGCATGTACCTATGCACATTACACGCATTGGTGCACACGCGACTTTATTCTAGGGACGCAGTCCTCTCCGCTTACAGATTCCGAGAAGGAAGGCCCGCTGGGAAGTAAATCGATAAACCACAAAATATCCACTCGCAAAATGCTGTGGTTACGATGCAACTCAATAGATGTTATTCATTGTGCGTACGTATACTTGATTGAGTGACGCGGAAGAGACCTTCGTAATGACAATTGCGTAATGAGATTATATTGAGCATAGAATAATTAAAATTTCATTGAGTATGTTGTTTGCCCTTGGCCCTAGAGAATGAAGTGACGAATTATGAAATGGATTGAAAATATTAAAAAAAAAAAACAATACAATAATCCTAAAATTTTACTTATACGTAGTTTATGCCATGTTTTTTTCATCCCTTAATGAGAGGAAAGAATGAAGTGAATATAATTTTCACTCCAAAATTATATACCTACTTTAGAGATTGATTAAATGAAAACTGAACAACGTTTTTTAAACGGCAACACTCACTTGCGAGTGCGTTCGTTCATTACGCTAAACTAAACAACACGCACGTAATTAAAAAAAAATATCGGTAGCGTTGTTGTACGATCAATACCTACATACGATTAGTCGACAAAAATGTCCACCTAAGCTTGTTATCTTAACAAACAACACAAAGTACACCGTTCT
>DWNY01001662.1:0-12227 GCA_018250635.1 Telegonus apastus
TTAAGCGTCATAAAAATAAATAAGTAAATCTTTACAGAATTTTTATTTTTTGAATTCTATCGTTCATTCGTTCCATTTAAAGAAATGTATCTGTTTCATATGAATAATTGAAGTTCCTTTATTTCTTATAAAATTGCAACGACAACCGAAAATATATGTAGTTAACCTGATAGTAAGCGGACACCTATGAATATCTGTAATGAAACCCAATTAAAAATGAACCTAAGGTCGGCTGGCATCATTGCCTAGCTAGCAATTTTATACAGAAATACAAAAGCTTAACACTACTACTACAAGGCAGAAAATGGGTATAGAAATATTTCACAGTACCGTAGAAATATTGTAGAATTCTCACTTGTAACACTAATTATTGAACTAAAGTTACTTAAAGTAAAGTGCTCAATTGTAACACTTATTAAATTAAAGTTACATAAAGTGAAGTACTCAATTTTAATACTTTTTTTTCTATAAATACAATAAAGCGAAGTACTCACTTGTAACACCTGTGGCGGCAGTTCCACGTGTGGCGTGATCCTGGGCACCTCCGCAGGACTTGACTTCTTCTTCTCCTCTCCATGCTCTTTGGACTGGCCTGCTTGCTGTGCCTGCAAATGAGAAATTTAAAGATATTTTTTTGTATATACCAAGAATAAATATGTACAAGAATACCAAGGATAATACGTGAGGATTTTTAACGATAGATGGCGTTGTTTGTTTTCAAAAATGTCTCCTGGGAAATAGTGTTACTATGATAGTTTCAGTTTGGTCAGAAAAAAAATTGTAATTAATGAATATGTAGAAGTACTTCTTGTGGACCGCGGAACTATTCTAAAGTACCTTTTTTGGTTGACTTCAAATATTTGGCCAACTGCGGCCTATCATTACCTCGCAATATGGCGTCAAAAAAGCCGACTGTTCCATTAATGAATTAATGAAGATAAATTAATGAAGTCAACAAGTCTATGAAGTCTACCAATAAGCTCTTTGCCAGCACGGCCTATGCACCATTTATAATATGTATCCACATTTTTATAATATGGAAGTAGCAAACGAGCATGCAGTTCACCTGATGATAAGTGACCACATTTGTAAACAAGGTCGGCCACAGATGCGTTGCTACCGTTGAGGACTAATTTGGAACGCCTCGAATATGTATGTCTCTCACACCCTTCAAACCAGAACACAGCAGCGCTTAACACTTCTCTTATAAGGCAGAAATAGGTGTTGCGGCCGGAGTCGAACCACAAAGGGTTCTACCACCTTCATTACATGTATGTCAAAAAATATTTTTTTTTTCGAAAACATCTAAAATCGATAAATGTACTTGCATGTATCGCACGGAAATTTATAAACAAACACGTTTTATACACACAAGCTTACGTCTGGTAAAGGATTAGGAGATAAGGTATATTATCTAAGAAGATCGATCAATCATATAATTGGGTTAGGCGTACATTTTTTGATGTTGTATAGTACATTATTTTTGTCATTTCGCTACAGAAATGTTGTTTTATAAGTGCGTTTTAAGTAAAGGATGGTTGTGAAAATTTTATATGCGCGTGCGCTCCTTTATGCCCTCAATCGAATTTGATAAAACTATTTCTTAATGTACCAGTAGAAAAAAATGCTTGAAATGTATCAAATGGCAAGTGGTCACTGCCATAAATTTATGGAAGTAGCAAACGAACATGCAGCCCACCTGATGATAAGTGGCCACTGTCGCCCATGGACATCTGTAAACATCCCCAGATAAGATCACAGTCCAACCTGAGGTCGGTCACAGATGCGTTGCAACCCCTGAGGGCTAAGTTAGAACGCATTGGATACGTATGTATCCCTTACCACACCATCCAAACCAGAACACAGCGCTTTACACTGCTGTTATGAGGCAGAAACAGGTAACAGTACCTTCTAACAAAAGGTCCGGAATAGTTATGGCGACGGTGACTCCGAACCGTCTACCCTGTCTGTCACGACACGCGTCTGACACGGCACGCGTCTGCAACGACACACGTCTGCCACCGCACGCGTCTGCCACTGGCGCGTCCAGGGTCTGCAGATAAACGTGCCCTTACCTGTGATTCTCTGCGCAGCTGCTCCTGCGCATGCTCTCGCATCAACTGCTGCTTCAGCTGGGTGCGAGAGGTCGGTGTGAGGGTCTTGAATGTGGGCGGGCTGCAACAAGAAAACCATAGGTTAGTTCAACCACAGAGGCATATATAAATAAATAACGCTTTCTACACTCAAAGCTCCACACTAGTATTTTATCCTATGTAATGGGTGCCATGGAAATACACAAAGAATACACAAACAGACCCAGACCGAAACCAGAAATCTAAAATCATAATTCAGATATCTGTCTGGCCAGGGATCGAACCCGGAACCCACTGCTTGTCAGACCGGTATGGTGACCGCTGCGCCACGCGGATCGTCTCAGAATAGTATGGTGACCGCTGCGCTATACATGGTGATTTCTTTAAGTGGGCGGGGATAGCTAAATCCGAAACTATAAGGAATATCGATAATTCTGACAGGATTTACGAGGCCGATTTTGATGAAAACTAAAACTGCATACTTATAATTCTCAAAAATGGCTTACTCTAGCCGGGAATCGAACGAGTTCATTTAGAAAAAAACGATATTTTTGCACTTAGTGTTACTGATAAGGAACAAATTCTGGAAAATAATGTGTATAAACAGGTTTTAGGATAGAGCATAGACGAGTAGATACTTCAACTCCAAGCAACAGAAGAAAAACATCAACTGCGAATGCCAGACCGATGGTCGAACTCGGTAAGTGGTGTCAGAACCCAAAACCTCTGACATGGCAACACACTACAACGCCACTATAGATATGTATGAAACCAATTCCGATCGGACGCATCACAAGTCACCCCAGACTAATATACCCATGGCCTTACGCGCCCATGTGCATGTAGACAAGTGCTTCTCAAAGTAGGCGATAATTCCCCCTTTGAACGCGTACAAGGGGTCGTTGAAGGGCACAAAGGAAATTGGAGAGCGTTAAGCTGTTAAGCAATCATAAAATTTCCTTTTAATTTGATTTTTTTTTTAATTTTATGTCAAAGTTATAGAAGATTATTATAGAATTATTTTTTCACTAAACGTTCCAAATATTGAAAAAAAAATTTTGGGGAAAGGTACAAAGAAATTGTTTGTCAAGCGGAACGTCACACCTATTTCTACCTAACAACAGTAGTGTTAAACGCTGCTGTATTCAAGTCTGAAGGGGGTGGTAAGACATTATTCGAGGCGTCCCGACTTAGTCCACAGGCGTAGCAACGCGTCTGTGGCCGACCTCAGGTAGAAATGTGTTATCTGGGATTGATTACAGACGTCCATGGGCGGCAGTTGCCACTTACCATCAGATGGGGTGCATGCTCGTTTGCTACTTCCATAACATAAAAATGTATAGTAAATTAATGAAGTTTGAGAACGTCTGACCTAGTCCTACATCTCGTATCGAGTGTTCAGTCCGGGGCGTACATGTTTCAATCAGCACATGCAATTGTTATTGATTGCGATTCATGGTGTTAATTAGAACAACCAGTGCGGTCAAAGACATTAAACTGGCAATAGAGCATATGGGTAGCAAAATATCAGAGCAAAATTGTTAAATACAAAAGCCACAACTCACTTAAAATTTTAAAACCAGGCGAACGTTGTTTCGCCATTTGTATTTAGAAGTTTGCCCGTGAGTCAGTGATGTTTTTAGCATGACGCCATCTAGTCCACTAAGGTAGAACTATTCGCGTCCGTACGTAATTCGACGTAAGAAAATTTACTTCTGATTTTAAATTGTAATAACTTTTGATAGAGTGGATCGACTTTGATGAAATAAAGCCTAACTGTTAAGTTAAGATTCGTACTATAAATATATTTGCATTTTCATGAATTCAATTCCGTTGTTTTAGCGGCAAGTTATTTTAAACACACACAGCGAGCGCGAGTTACATTCTTATTATATATACAGATTAGAATATGATAAAAGGGCGCCAGGAGACTTGTCCGGGGCACCCAAATGTGTGACTCCGTCGGAGAGCCAAATGTGTTACTTTCCCGGTGCGTCTAGATAGCTATGGCCGGCCTCAGACCTCAGAGCTAAGATCAGTCCTAGCTCTATGTTATAATAATTTACCATCAAGTAGAACGCATTCTCATGCCAGTGAATGCCATCAATTAATATCGTAAATAGATTTATTACCTCTCAAATCCTTGTCACAGTTGATACAGACCAAATAAAATCCTAAAATTCGTGTAAAAATTTTTGATGTTTTGTCAATATAATAGCAAAAAAAATCCATAAAAGTGTTACAATAAATACCTATATATTTGAAATGGTTCATTTATTAAAAACCATTTGATACCCAAAATTTAAAATTCAATTATTCTTAGAGGCTGTTATTAAAAAATTATATATTCTACTTAACCACCATAATTGAAACAAATCCAACCATAGTTTAAAAAAATATTTCTGTCAGACTGAATGAAAGTATACTATTTTATTTCAAATACTTTGTATAAAAAAATATTATTCCGCTGCCAGGTACAAATTCTGTAAGTAGACATAACAACAGCTTTACGTTTGTCAAAGAATTGGACATACATATTTGGGCTTTGAAGCAGTGATAGCCTAATGGTTGAATCTCGGCCTGTAAATCGGGGGATCCGAGGTTCAATTTCCATTCGCACCTCTGACTTTTCGAAAGTATGTGCGTATAAGAATATAATCACCACTTGCTTTAACAGTGAAGGAAAACATCGTGAAGAAAAGTGCAGAGTTCTTTTAAAAAGAAGTTCTCAGAGGTGTGTGAAGTCTACCAATTCACACTTGGTCAGCGCGGTAGAATATGGCCTAAAAGCCCTCTCACTCCGAGAGGAGACCCGTGCCCAGAAGTGGGACAATAATAGGTTGGCGACAATTTAGGCTCGAAACCATTACACTCTTTTTGACCCAGTCGGGTTTTTTGAAATTACAAAAAACACACAGAGCGAAACTCATTTCCTCTGTAATTGTATTAAAAATATAACTACAGAAGAATACAATAGACACAGATGATATTTAAACAGAAGCAACGAAATTTAACAAAAACACGCGTTCTTTGTACAGCGTAGTTAACTCTAGAGAACGACCGCAAAGCGGGCCGCAACATCCAAACATATGCAAATACGATCCACTAAAACGGCAACTAATAACAAAGTTGGAGCGAACCACCCATAAACCACAATAAAGTGTTTCTGCTTCAAAGCAAATACAAATACTCGACGGTGAAACTGGTTTCAAAAGACTAAAATTTAAAAAAATCAATAGCGGTACAAAAACATATTTTTAATATTATAAATTACTTAAAACAGAAAAGAAATCAAGAAAATATAAATCCGTAACATACATATCCGATTGCAACTTAGTCCTCAGGGGTAGCAGTAACGTGGGCAAACGCCGTCGGGACCGCGGACGAGTGCTTTTAGCGTACCCGTGGTCCCGACAAAGGGCGTCCAGAGGAACACCGTGGGGTTTTAGCCGGTAGGAGTCCGGCATATCCTCTCCACGAAAAAAAAACGGGTAGCAGTAACGCATTTGTGGTGAACCTCAGGCAGGACTCCTACTCTTATCTCGGTGTGACACAGATGTCCATAGGCGGTAGTGGCCACTTACGATCGATAGAAAAATGATTGCCACTAGATGTTAAGAAAAAACACTATCGACATTTGGCTATACGTTTAAGCCCCGACGCAAAACGAGGGATGTTATAATTTTGACGCGTGTGTCTATGTGTGTGTCTGTTGACTTGTAGCTCTAAAAGGGAACCGATAAAATAGTTTTTTTTATAATTTAAAGTCCGGCCCATCCCTTATTTAGGATTGACAAAAGATTATAAATGGCCAATGGGCAAATGAAACTATTTGTTTATCGCACGAAAATACACAAATACAATGTAAAATCACATATGTCGCTTCAATCCTTAATATACACGTCGTTAAAATTGAAGTAACTAAAAAGCACACAGTCGATAAAAATTCCAATCATCCGAAAAAGTGGAACGAAACGACCTTAACCTATTATCCGATGGGGGCGCTACCATAGAACACACAATATGTAGAGATGTCAACTAGACTTGCATATAATTTGTACACTTTTGGACGTCTTGAAAACTAAGTATAATAAAATTCAATGATCTTTTAATTCCGAAAAGTAATATTCTTGTAAAATCAAAATTGAGAAGTTATTTCCACTAGGAAAACGTGAAGCAATTGCATCGGAATACATCGGCATAAAACTGACATGAGATTTTACCATCTCTGTCTAAACGACAAAATATGGAAACCTAGTAAACAATAGCATGCGAGCTCGTCTGCTTATTGATGAGACAATCTAAAAACGGCTAGCACTAGTGTAAAGAGTCGATAGAAGTCAGCTCATCACAAATTCATACAATAAACGTAGTGTCGTACATTGCTCCAATGTCAGCTTGAAATTGCACAAGGCATTTCTATAAATTATCTAGTCTGTAAACACTAAAAATTTATGCGGCTCATTTGATTCTCATTCAAAGTTACTCAGTCGGCAGGTCCATTTTTTATTTTTTCAACGGAGAACTTTTTCACATAATATCTAATATGTTGGTTTTAACGTCCAATCGAGATTATTATTCGTTCATCTGTAAGTCAACTAGGTTGCAGTAAAGCAGTGATAGCCTAATGGCCGAAACTCGGCCTCTCAATCGCGGGGGTCCGAGGTTCAAATCCCAGGCACACCTGACATTTCGAAGTAATTTGCGTATTAGAAGTTAATTATCATTTACTTTAACAGTGAAGGAAAACATCGTGAGGAAACCTGCACACCTGATAGTTCTTTAAAAAAAAGTTCTCAATGGTGTGTGAAGTCTACCTTCGCACTTGGGCAGGCGGTAGACTATGGCCTAAAAATCCCTCTCACTCTGAGAGACCCGCGCCCAGCAGTGGGTCTATAATGGGTTGACAACGAACTGGGTTGAATCTCTAAATTATTTGCATACTCAAATGTAATAAGAATTTTAACGGATAAATCTCTTACAGGCTAGATAGTTTTTTAGGGTGGTGAAGTAGATTGTTTTCACTTAAACCTTGTAGATCTTGGAAATAAACCATGACGCCTTGTAGGTACACTCATAGGTACACGGATGGAATGGAATGGACGGACATGGAAACACACAAAGACGAATGCTCAAACACCCAGACCCAGAACACAAATCTAAATTCATCATTTAGATATCTGATCGAACCCGGGGATCGAACCAGTAACCCACTGCATGTCAGACCGCTATGAAGACCGCTCCACCACGCGGGTCTTAATAAATCAATATTCTATCCGCTTACTACGCACAAATTAAAAATTAACACCGCTCTCTAATTAATAAGTATACATACACAGAATTTCCGACCTTTCATTAAAATATTTGAGTACTTTAAGGCCGTTGGCGTTCATTATACCGACATTTCGATAAATTTTAACGAAGATAGCGGAAGTCTCAAGTGACTTAACTTTTAGACCCTCTACGAGTGTGTCAAGGCCGCAAGTCGCGATTTTACAAAGTATATTGTTCTTAGACAATGTTTTTAGGTCAATATCAAACTTTATCGTCTATCCATTAGTATCCCACGGCCAGGTAGTTCTCCCTTCAAGATTAAAAAGATATTGTAGCTATTGGTCCACATAAGACGCCTTTGAAAAACACAATTTTCCATTTTACTTACATAAACATAAACACCTATACATATATTTACAATCTTTAAGAGGAAGAACCAATCACACCGATTTGATAAACTTCCACATTCATTCAAAGAATCGACATTTTCCCCATCTTTAAGGTATGGGGATTTTGGAGAATTGACGCTTCGTATATGGCGAATATGGAACTTCTGATAAGCGAATGAGTTCAGATCGATAGATCCATTTGGATGAGTGCCACTTAAGAGCAACATCTAAGCCCAAGACGCGAACTGAGAAACTATGATATATGCCCTTTTCAAGGGCTGTGTCTCGCACACACTGTTTTGAATGGAAAATATGGAAGTACAAAAAATCTAGAAATTGCTTCACAAATATGTGAAATATGTGAAATATGTAGAAACGTAATGACTTGCCGGGAACTATTGTAATATTATAAGGCCCTCGCCCTCGTGTCCTTATAGCTCCGGGACCAGATAAGGGATGCGATATCCTTGCCCATTGTAAGAGGCGACTGAAAGTTTTTGACACCAGATGATGTGTTGTGAGCACAATTTCTCGTCTGAGTGGAGTTTGACCATTAAACGCGCTAAGATGACTCAGGTCGCGAGATCCGGGAGTCCCCTATTTAATATTTATAAGACAGGGCGTACTAAGATGAATTAATTGTAAAGTATAGTCGGTCTTATCCACAAATTTTATTATGTCGAATAATTAAAAAACGTAACTATTAAATACTTTTGTTTTTATTATTTGTGTTATAGTCACTAGGTAAATATAAGTAGTATAGTATTGCTTTGTGGAAATCCATGCTAGTAAGTTAGGATAAAACAACTTCGTAACGATATGCGTGATTGTAATCGTTAGTCTTAAGACTGAACGACAATAAATATATTTTTTTTCTATAGTTCCGGTACGAACACAATAAACTTAACTTTCACAAATTTACAACCTTACAACTTACAAGTACGTTCAAAAGTTGCAAACTATAAGCAATACCGTTCACCGCCGAGCGATAAATTTCAGAAACGAGCCTAACCATAGCAAATTCAGCCAAACTGTTCCAATATTTACGCTTGTGTCCATGGCCTTAAAACATGGAAATGCTACATAAAACCGCAATCCGACGACAAGGGCCATTGGCAAGCTTCCAATGTTGCTGGTACCCACTTCTTTGTTAACTTAGCTATGGGGTAAAAGCTTGGAACACCCTAAGTAAATATACGTATACATGTAACTAAAAAAGAACGTATAGGTATTAGTAGGTTTAGCTTTAGAAAATCGGCTGCCCTCACAAGAAATTCAAAAAACGTCTCATTAGAGCTCTCGACTCCCATTTCCCTTATAAATGAAAGGCCATTGCTCTTTAAATCAACCGCAATGCTCATAGAGCAATAGTTATGGTGGAGGTACAACCATAGTTGACCTACGAATTTCCTTTGGTTTTAACTTATGGTCCAGTATAAACAATTCTACAAAGAACTGGAGTCGCTCTGAAGTAGACAGCATGAATTTACCCTTTAAGTGGAAATTCGATCATTCATTTTCGTGTCAACCAAAAAACTGCATAGTCATACAATAGAGTGAAAAAAATTCAAAATGAGCAGCCGATTAATTATCCTAATATAGCAGAAAAACTGGAGCCATTGGCAAGTTTCCAGTGCAAATATTTTATTTGGCGTGCTTAGTTATGATTTCTTCGTTCGCTGGCGCTATGTTACTGTAACATTTAATATCTCCTGATTTTCGACGTTTAATATTCTCTTCTATTTCCTTATCTGTAGTGACGCAAGTTATATTTTGCCTAAAAATTCTTTCTCTCAACCTTTTTCCTCTCCGGTATCCCGTTTTCTCTTTTGTCCTTCCTCTTCAACCTCCCCGAATATCTTTCTTTCTTTCTTCGTTCCACTTCACTTGTTACTAACTTTTATCTCATCTGTATTTCTGTTCTTTCATCTTACATTACCTTCAGTAATATCAAGGCCAAGAATTACCTTGGACTTGATATTACAAGCCAAGTGCGAATTGTTAGACTTATGTTAATGACAACTAGACATTAGTTTACCAATTCGCACTTGGCCAGCGCGACAGTCTATGGCTTTAGTCCCTCTCTGAGAGGAGACCCTTGCCCTGCAGTGGGGCAATAATGGTTTGAAACGAATATCAAGGCATCATACGTCACATCCTACCATTAAAATACAATAAACCGTATTATTTAAAAAAACTGTCGTTTTTGAAAAAGCGGGGCCTTGGCATATTTCCAATACAAATGGAACTGAATTTTTGTACCAATGCAAATAAACTGGAATTTCGTGAAGCTTAGTTGTACCATTCTTGCCGGCGCCTCAACCGTGATCATTAATAATGTATAGCGCCACGTCATTATCTGCGTTTTCATTTTCCTGCCATCTTCCATTCGAATCCCTCCCTTTTGTTAACACCAGAGTTAAGTTTACTTTGTGAATTCGACTCTTGCTATAATGAGATATGCTATTAAAAAATACTAGCTGGGCTACCTAACTTTGCCCGGATCATAATATGAACTATGACAGAGTAAAGTGGCGCCATCTTTTTTTTAATAGCTTACATTATAATGCAGCGCCATTTTTTTTTTGATTCGCTTAAATTGTATATGTTGCTGTAAAAGCCCGAAGTGCGGTAAGGCCTAAGATTTGCCGGCAGATCCTAGGAATTACATTTGTTATATGTATGTGCCCGCACGGTAATTTGTATGTGAGCCAGCCAGGTTCCACCATTTTCATTAATTTTACTTTGGTGTAGGTACACTATCAATAGGGCCCCCAAGACAAATCAAACGCATACACAGTATACTCAAGTCCATCAAGCAGTTGAGGCTACAGCTTATGGGTAAAAGATAGATATCTTTTACTATCTTTTACTATTTTATTATCTAAGTATGTAGTTACACTAAAGAAAATGCAAAAAATACCGTCTGATTGTCGCAGTAGTGTGAGAAAAAAATACTTACCTGGTTAGCACTCCTGTTATTTAGAAGCGACAGAGAAAAGCAGTAACTCACTAAATCACTTAGTTACAACTTTGAAAAAAATCTATTTATCCACTTAGTGCAGTGATTTTAGATGAGGATTTTCCGTTAAAATAATGAAAATGAAAAACACATGTAGCATGTTTAAAGAAACAACAAAAACTGATCGGTCCGAAGTGACCAACTAGATTTCAATTAAAATCTCAGAGGTCAAAATTCTAAAGGAATTCGTCAACCTTTTTCTAGCTTCAAACAAGTATAGTCATTTAGGTACAATAGATGTCAATTAAATTTCCAAAGTACGATGTAGGTATTATGTAATACGTTACTTTTAATTATTCAATAGATAGTCAACACTTGTAAATTTTTAATTGGTGATAATTTTCATGGTAGTGTTTTTATTTATATATTTTTGGACTTCTTTTTTGTATATATGTATAGTTTGTAAATGATTATTAAGTATCAGTTATTCTTAATTTAAATAAGCTTTCTGATGTAATTGTTACAAACTTCTTTTTATTTAAATCAGTTAGATTAATTATATTAAGAAACTTATGTAAATTCATTAAACATGATTTTTACATAGAACTAGCAGTAAGATAAACATTTTGCTTAATTATAAATGACCATTAGGTTTTAAGCCAATTGTGTCAGAAGGAGGGTGAATTTTTTAAGTGCACATGTACGTATGTCCACTCCTTTGGTACGCTCTACAGCCCAAATGGCTTGACGAATATTAACATATAAGGCGTCGGTGGATTCGTTTTAATCGTAGGAATGACATAAGACTATTTAATTTTTAAATATAGTGCCTGCAAATAAAAAGCATAACAAGGAACGAACGAATTATTTTTCATAATTATATGGATGTCAAATGTGAACTGGTAAATAGACCATTACAAAAAATATATATGTAACTTTTTTGACGGCAACTCCTACCCTTTTTAATATTATTTTTGTTTTCTTGTATGCATATTACAACTAACATCAAAAGAAATCCAATCCATTTGAAAATAATTTCATTTTTTTTATTCATTTAAAATATATCTAATACCAAATTATAAAAATCTTAAACCCAGTTATTGTTGTTAAGAATTAAAAGTGAATACTTACATTTTCAAAAGAATTGAACCCCCTGTCCCAACTGCTGACCGGAGTGCCTCCGAACAGGTATCCAGGGTACCGGTCACACATTTATCCTTCTTCTAATAACTTACGTCCCAAACAATTATACACTAATCAGTAACTGCACGTCAGTTCATACGTAACTCATTGTAATCTTATTCCCAAATCTTTATGTTTTTAAGTGATATTTTGAGATATACCTGAAAAGAAAAAATTATTATTCTAATAAACAACTTTATAAACTCAGAGCACAGAATAAAATAAATCCCATAACTCAGGTTTTTATGTTATTATATATATATATATGTATGTATGTATAGAAAAACCTGAGTTATGAGATCTATTTTATTCTGTGCTCTGAGTTTA
>DWNY01001663.1:0-12226 GCA_018250635.1 Telegonus apastus
GCCGTCCTCAGCGCTGCAAAGAGGACTCCGGAATCTCCTAAGAAACGCAACCGGAGTCCTCTGAGCGCATTGCCCCGTCGGAGGCTCCCATCTTATTTATAGTAATGAAAAATAACCATTGCCGCCCGCGGACATCTGTGATCAACCCCAGATTAGATTAGACCTACCTGAGTTCGGTCACAGATGTGTTGTTACCGTACAGTACTCGGAACGCATCGGACAAGTTGGCATCTCGTACCACGTGTTTCTTTTCGTATTTTAAATTAATATTTATTTTTTCGTTTTCTTTTTTAATTTTTATTGTCTTTATCATATTATTGCATTGTCATCGGTCCTTGATAAATGTGCAAAGTTTCAAATTAATCCAACATTTCAAAGTCGGTCAGTTCCACGTTCATAATTTCCGTTACAAACAGAGATACATATCAATACGAAGCCAATATAATCGTGTTCAAAATACCTTTACATAGTGTAAATCGTACGTCACATATATTGTTTTCAAGTCAAATAAAAGTATTACATTACGTACATATCAGACATATTACACAAATGGTGTTTGCTAACAATAATATTGAATGTGCAATTGGCGATGTTCTACGTATTTCATGTGGAAAAATACAGATTTTTCATAGACAATTATCAAGACTAACATTCATAGTAACTATTGATACGTGAAGCGAAAATTTGCGGTACCATTTTTCGAATATTCCGGACACAGAGGAGTATGAGAGTAGGCAAACGGGAAAGATCATGCGGAGAAGCTTTTAAATAGATAATATATACGTAGAATTGTTTTACAAAATATATATTAAATTGAACAAAATAAAACAATAAATTGACAATGTTAAAAGATATCGTCAACTATGTCAGATTATTACTCTTAAATGCGGCTTAGCAAATTAAACCTCATTTACCCTATAATGGGAGTTTTTCTAATACATGTACAACTTTTTTTTGGATGTATAATTTTAGGTTTAATTTTATTAATTATGGTCGAATTTCGACCACTGTGACGGGTCTGCTAGTAGTAACGAATCGTCGTCAACCCATTATTGTCCCACTGCTGGGTACGGGTCTCCTCTCGTGTAGGGTGTAGGTCATAGTCCACCGCGCTGACCAAGTGCGAATTGGTAGAGTTCGCACACTTTAGAGAAATTTATTTTATTAAAGAACTCCCACACGTGAAGGTTTCCTCACGATGTATTCCTTCACCATTTAGGCAAGTGATTATTAATTTATTATACACATGTACATAGCTTCGAAAAGCCAGAGGTGCCATGGGATTTGAACCTTGGACCCGCGATTGAGAGGCCGAGTTTCAACGGTTTTAATAGTGGTTATTTAAGTGTTATTAAATATTTACTAATGTACTTACACCTGTGTAACATCATGTGGTACATTTGGCACACAGGTGGTAATTGCAGGTGAGGTCAACGTGTTTCGTTTGAGTTTCGACTGTTATCATTAGTGTTACGCAACTAGAGAACCTTAAAAACAAAAACCCCGACTGCTAACCCGGCGTCCGAGATGAGCGACGGAACGCGACGCGATGCGATGTTACGCGACACAACGCGACCAATACTTCGTCGCAGACTGATTAAGACGACAACGTAGGCCACAAATGCATGCAATGACTATTTGATATTTTCGCGTCGCATTGCCGTGTTTGTCGTTTACCTGGGACAACGGGTTACCATGCCGATCTGTATACTAACCCGTTACTAAACTAAACATAAATACTGAACCTACGCGTGGCGCGAGACTGACTATGAGTGGTTATTTTGCCTTGCCTAACCTGACAACAAGGGGCAACATTGGTCGATATAAAAGTACTGAACGTAAGTCAATCATCAACGTCAAGTCGAAGTAATTCAATGACAACCTAAGACGCACGAATACGAAATACGAGTGAATGTTTATTTTACTTGATTGTCATCAAAATTGATTTGAAATAGAATATTTTATTAGACTGATTATTAATTATTTTTCAAATATGTGGTTATTTGTAATCAATAATATCTATAAAATAACAAGAAACACAGGTAAGGATAAAATTATGAAAGCATGTAATTTTATTTTGCAGTCTTGTACTCATGTAGAAAATTAGTTATATTCCGACAAAAACAGTGACTAGCCGTTGTAGAGTTTTTCATATATTTTAGGTGCTATTACCAGTCGTTTGGGAGCATGTTACTATTCTAGCGAATCCAGTGCTGACGATCCGAAAAAACCTGAATCCAAACGGTTGGCGGAGTTCAGGAAGAAATTACGGGAAACCACGGATATAAAAGACCTTGGAGAGCAACCTGACATGCATCACTCTCAGAAGGAAGAGGCTCTTCCTGCGTGGCCAGATAACACCAACCCACACACAGGTGAAGTAGGTGGCCCCCGAGGACCTGAACCCACAAGATATGGAGATTGGGAGCGGAAGGGAAGAGTTACAGATTTTTGAATTCATAGAAATTCACTTTATTCTATAGGCTTATAGCTTTAGTCAGACTTTATTAGGAATGCAGTATTAATACTAGAGGTATCAAAAATTATATAGTTTAATTAATGTTACATAGCTTAGTAAAATTGTTACTTTTGTTCTACTGTCACTATGATTCCACTTAAGGATCTTGTGGAAATCCTAGACTTAGTAAAAGATGAGATTTTAATTGTTACACAACTTCAGATTGTTATTTTTTATTAAAATAAAGCTTAATTTACAATTGTAGAACTCTTTAAATTACTCGCAGACTTCCCTATTGTTTTAGGCATCTTTTTATTAGTGGAATCCTCTAATTCTTTGGATTTATAGTAATGTGGGGCTACTTCCAAAAGCCATTTGCTTTCAATTTCCGTTACTTGTCTCATAAATTCTTTGGAGGTGAATACAAGCTCATGGTATATTACCCACCTAGGTAGTTCCTCAAACAGTGCACTGTTGGGATGTGCCATAACTGTCTGCAAATAAAAGGTTAGGTTAGGGAGCCATAGTCTTTGAAATGCTATTTTAAAATGTGGATAAAATTACTTTCAATCTACATACAAAAATGTGATTACATATATTTTAAGACATACACAAATTTATATACACAAAGAAATGTAATTTTTAAAGATAGAGCTTTTTATTTAAAACTTAATGTTTGAAAATAAGCAATAATCACAAATCATTTATTGTTTATGTTAATACACAAACATGTTAATATAAGGTATGAATTTTTTTGTAAATACCTGATTATGTTTCACTGTCTTGTAATGCCCACCTTTGGAAAACTTTGCTATATGGTAAAAGTATCCAGCAGTTATAGCTTTCCTTATATTAGCATCGTCAGCTATACTGGATACCATTTCTATTTCCACTCTTTCCATGAGCCCAGCCAATTGTTCCCTTACATCCCTAGCTCTCTTCATTGATCTGTATTGAATAAAGTTTTCATAACACCATTGAACTGAATATTCAGATTCAACCCACTGATTATATACATTCATCAAAGTCAAATGATCACCATGCTTGTGATAAAAGTTCTTTCTAGCTGTGTCAGCATGGATTATTTTATCTTTTGGCCTGTAAAAAACTGAACTGTTCACTGACAACATAGCAGCAATTGTGACTATTTCCTCAGAGCATTTATATCTGAAAAGTAATATAAAATTAGGTAAGTAAAACTATTAAAATGAAAAAACAATTTTAAAGTGAACTAGGATACAACTTACTTTTCACTAGCCAATAACATTTTTGCAAGCATAGGATCTGTAGGGAACTCGGCCATTCTTCTACCAGCTTTTGTCAATTCACCATGGTGGTTGAGTGCTCCCAGAGCATATAGTTGTTCTAGCGCCAGAACTAACGTTTCATGGGGAGGGGGATCCAAGAAATCAAAATGTATTAGATCATTAATTCCCAGTGCCTTCAGCATCAGAACTGCATTTCCCAAGTTTATCCTCTGAATTTCTGGAACTGTATTGTCTTCGAGTTCATACTTATAGGCCCATGCTGTATATAGCCTGAAGCATTTACCAGGAGCAACTCGCCCAGCTCTCCCAGCCCGTTGATTAGCTGAAGCTTTAGAAATAGGAACAACCATAAGGCTTTCCATACCTGTCTTGGAGTTAAAATTGTTTTGTTTAGCAAAGCCTGGATCTATTACATAGATAATATTGTCTATTGTAAGTGAAGTTTCAGCAATATTTGTCGCCAGCACAACTTTACGTGCTCCTTCAGGAGTTGGTTCAAAAATTTTAGCTTGCATGTCACTTGGCAGGTTGGCGTAGACTGGTAAGATGACAAGTTCTTTCAATTTCTTTCCTATTCTCTTTGTTCTTTCCTGCAACATTTCAACACAAGTTTCAATTTCTTCCTGGCCTGTGAGGAAAACTAATATGTCACCAAGTGGTTGTGTTGCATGTATTTGAAGTACTGACACCACACTTGCATCGACATAATCAGCCTCAGGAGCTTTTGTATAATATATATCAACAGGAAATCTTCTTCCTGGTATCCTGAAAATTGGTGCTTCATCAAAGAAATTCGAGAATTTTTCTGCATCTAGAGTAGCGCTCGATATAAGCAGTTTTAATTCAGGTCTAAATCTAGTAATATCTTTTACAAGACCAAATAAGATATCTGTATGCAAGGTTCGTTCATGGGCTTCATCAATGATCATGACACTGTATGATGCTAAATCTGGTTCTGACAAAAATTCTCTGTGTAGTGTACCATCTGTCATGTATTTTATCACAGTTCGATCTGATGTGCAGTCCTCGAATCTTATACTATATCCAACTTCATTTCCCAGCTTGACATTCATTTCTTGTGCAACCCTTGCAGCTACTGACATGGCAGCAACTCTTCTTGGTTGGGTACATCCAATTTTCTTACCATCACTTGTGAAACCTGCCTCATGTAAGTATTGGGGTATTTGAGTTGTTTTACCAGAACCAGTTTCTCCCTCAACAATTAAAATTTGATGATTCTTTATGGCTTCAATAAGTGCTTCCCTGAATGGGTAAACTGGAAGAGATTTCTTTGTTTCCTCTATAGTCATCCGTATCTTTTGATATTCTGAAACTTCTTCACTTTCTTTTTTCTTTTCTTTGTTGCCTTCAAGTTGGAGGGCTTGAATAAAATCAATTTGTTCATCCAACAACAATTCATATTCATCTTGTGTCTTTGCATCTTTAGCACCAAATTTAAAAAAGGCCGACTTAATTTGTTCTTGTTCCCATTTCCTTTGTTCGGAGTGAGGCAGCTTTTCATTTTCATCTACCTCAATATATTCACCTGAAAATATATATGACTGAAGTTAATTTACTTAGTAAATTATTAAGTAGATCACAGCTGTCCAGGCCAGATGTGCCTTGTTCACATAATCAACTAATACATATGATGAAAAAATATCTATATAATTACATTTGACCATATCCTGATCTCTGGTCTGAAGGGTGTGGTAAGGGAGACATACTTATTTAAGGCAATCCAACTTAGTCCTCAGGGATAGCAATGCATCTGTGGCCGACCTCAGGTGAGACTACGATCTTATCTGGGGTTAATTACAGATGTTCATGAGCAGCAGTGGCTACTTAAAAACATGACTAAAGAGCAACAATAGTGTTGCAACAGATATAAGAATGGTTTTAATGTGACAATTGAAACACTGTAGATTGAATTTATTACCTTTTTCACCTTTCCCAAGATCTTGTGGCATGTGATACCTCTGGACATTTTCCAGCTCTCGAGCTTTCTCATGCTCCTTGGCTAATTGCAGTAAGGTCTTCTTGTGTTCTCTTTCCTTTCTTTCTCTTTCTGTTAACCTAAAAATCCACAACAATTTAAGTATTATTTTTGTTATAACTATAATTGTTTCATTGGTAAATTATAATGAATATTAAATAAGAATATCCCTTTCAAAGTTGAGCGACCTGATTCAGGTCAATTTTGGTTGATTTTACTACTAAATTTGGATGGACAACCCTCAAAGGGAAATGAAATTAATATTTGCAGTAATTGTAATAGATAAAACCAGTTGACAGTAATTTGTTTTTGTCTACAATCTGTCTATTCATTCAGGTAATACATGCAAAATAGTTCAATTAATTGTATACAAATGATACATAACTTGGATTGATCTATTGTATGTATATCGTCATGTGACGGTTGCTGCAGAGTTCACACTAAATAGAGTAACTTAGTAAAATAGTGGACTAAAAAACTTACACACTTGCATCAAAAAGATACTCATCGTCAGCGATGTCCGCTTCTAATTCAACTACTTTGTCGTCTTTACGTTTCTCCAAATACTTGCGTCGAGACTGCACGCGGAGTTTGGGCAGTATTTTGTCCCTGTCTTCCGCTTCTAACTTGAGGCGCTTTGCTGCCTCTTCGTATGATCGTTTGTTAGACCCTTCGGTGACTTTCTTCACTTTACTCTCATCACGTTTGCGCAATCTCTTGGCAAACTCATCACGCTCTTTAAGATCTTTCAGGCGATTCTCTTCATCGCTATCGGACTCCGATGAAGAATGATTCCGTTTTCCACGCTTTTCCATTTTGTGCCTATTAAGAATTAAGAATTAAGAATTAAGAATTAAGAATTAAGGTAATTCCGTTTGTGTCTTGAGCCAATAGCCCAATACAAAATTCGTAAGTTATATTAGACAACTTCTTGATCTTTGATTATATATAATCAAAGTTCTTGGTGTTATTTTATATAAATAAACAAATCTGAAATACAACCACTCTCAATCATAATCATTTATAATGTGACCACGTCAAATTTGACAGTTGTGACAATTCGATATTCAAAACTAAAGATATTTTAATTTTGACAGTATTGTTTCTTAAATATTTTGACTGTACATAATAAATTAACTGCCATTATTACTCATGCATATTTTGGTTGTGAGTCGTTTTTTATGAAAAAATATAACCACCCAAGTACACTGTACCCAAGTGTACACCATACCCAAGTGGAAGTGTTACGTATACATGCCTGCCTTAATTGCCGAGGCGCATGGTAGGGCTTTCCAAGCCAAGCCTTCTTTTTATGAAACGTGTGTTTAAATAGATATACTAACTATGCTATTAAAATGGAATGATAAATTATTTAGCATGTGTCATATAGGTTTTAAAGATATTCCAATTTTATTATATATCCGTAAGCACTAAATAGCCAACTTCTATAGCGTGGGCTGGCGTCACCTCTGCATTCCAAGTTTCATTAGAATTGGGTTGCCAGAAGTTGAGTTTGCAAATTATTTTAAAAACAGGGGTAGTGATGGGGAGTTCGACCACATAACTCAAAGATCCATTTATCAGACCATACCCATGTTCGGGAACGAAATTTTCGTGATGAAATACAATTTTATTGAAATATAATTAAAATGTATAAATACTAGAGTTATCCAAGATTATTAGTGAATTAGTGAAAATTAGTATTTTTCCAATTTTCCAGGAAAACTAGGGAAAATCTTCAAATTTTCACAAAATGGGATACTTTAGGAAACTAGTCGTTTCCGATGACGCATGAATCATTACAATCGGCTCAGGCATCGCGTAGTGCCACGTGAACATACAGAAAAAAAACATACAAATTAACAAAAAAAAAAAACTAACATACAACCTTCTCCTTTTGGAAGTCGGTTGAAAATATGTAATTAAATGTCATAAGGATATCGGAACCTTTTTATGACAAAAATAAGGTAATCAGCAGAGATTTAAAAAAGGTAATCCCTAGTTTTGTCATAAAAAGGTTTTCTCGTAAGAAATATTAACCAAAGATTTACTATTTTCATATTTTTCGTTATTTATTTGCTCTTATTGAATAGTTTAACTATCATTTTAAAATATGTTCAATCGAATACTCACATGGTAAGTAAGAAGGTACGATTAAGATCTGTAGAATAGGCTGTATTGTAAAGTATTTAAATTCACTTACCTTGGTATTATTTTACAGTAAATCTCTAACTTCCACCATCAGACGTGGCTTAAATACGGTTATATGGAAGGAAGGGCTAATGAAATGTTCTCAAGCTATGCAAAGGAATTTAGAATTACCCATTATCCATGGCCCTACTGCAGATGAGGTTCGAATATTTTTACGATAAACTTTATTAAAACTTGTTAAATATTATGAGTTCAATTAGTAGGTACCAAGAAGTAACTAAAATAGGCTCTTTAATAGTTTATGAACAACATAATCCACAAAAATACGCGGCGTATACATTTACTAGGTATAGCCTTAAATGGTTGGTTTCAAAATAACGTCCATTTTACTATGTTTATATAGCTATTTACATGATTAATATAATTTCGTCTATTTTTAACTGGACATGCGGGCACGAGTAGGTTCTCCGCCCCGAGCATACTACGAGATCTTCCCAGTAGTAATACATAGTAATGAGTACTAAATAAATATAACTTTGTAGGTGGCAAAGGACATTGATTTACAAAATAAAACTTGTTTAATAACTGGTGCCAACAGTGGCATTGGCTTGGAAGTGACACGGTGTCTGAATGCTCGCGACTGCAACGTTCTGATGGCATGCCGCAACACATATGCTGCCAGCGTCGTTGCTAAAAATGTGTGCGAAAAAAATGAGCTGCTCAATTTCTATGAAGTGAATTTGGCATCACTTGCGTCTGTCAAAAACTGCTGCGATAACATCCTTGCGGATCACAAGTAATCTTTTATTAGTCACAGTGGCGGATCCAGAGAGATAAGGGTTCACGCCCCTCCAAATCTAAAAATCCGTTATGCTGTATCACGGACGCGGTCGTATCGAAGTGGGTACTTCGTGGTACTTTCGTACACATAGATATGTGAAACATTTTGTGCGTATTCCAGCATTTGATTCAATCGGAAGATGTTCCCCGTAGAGGGTGGCAAACTCGCTTGCTATCCCAGCTCTTTCAAGAGAGATAAAAGTCACTTGAAAGTTTGCACTTTATGTATCACACTTACTACGACTTACTGGAGAGTAGGTAATCGTTATTGAAATACAGTGGAAGATGGTGATTTATTTCCCAACGACGATACAGTGGTGGATGCAAATCACGCCACATTTACGCAAGTATAGTAATGCATTATCGACAGAGTAATGGCTTCGATAGTAAAAGCCGATCTTAACTGATTTTCGCAAGTGACTCTCTTTGACTGAATTGAAAGACATTTCACCTCAAAATTATGTACTGTCCATCCGTAACCTCCAAGGAGCGGCAAAATTTCAGAATTGACCTAAACTAATCAGAATCTAAAATGTATTCATTTATTTCTTTATCTAGGGTTTTGGCGGTGGTAGAACCCTTCGTGGAATAACTCCGGGGGCACCACAGCCAGACCTATTTCTGCCTTATAACGACCATGAGCGGTAGTGGTCACTTACGATCAGGGGGACTGCAAGATCGTGGCTACTTCCATATTATAAAAATAATCTAGGCAGGCTTTTTGTCATAAATATCATATTTTTATCATAAAAGTTAATTTTCGGCTGGGTAAAGTGAGTAAAGTAAAGCCTGACCAAATAAAAATCCTGGATCCACCAGTGCCATTAAACAATATGTAGTATATAGTATCTTGAATGGTTTAGTTTCAATTATTAATAGTGTGAATATCATACATAAACGTATTATACCTAAGTTATTCCCCATATAATTCATTCTTGTACCATGTGTGTATTTAATGCCTGAGAGCATAACTACTCTAATCGACCCCTGTACGTTTTGGTGAGAGTATGCAGAGTTTAGGAAGCCTCTGCTACTATTTACCTATCTAGGTACGTACATAAAATAACGAACAGGTAATAAAAATGTGATTATTCCGATATCCGTAAATACGAAATAGTATGCCTTGCTTCGTAAAACCCCCAGGAAGCTATGTCAAAATTGAGACAAAAAAACGACCGAGCTCTTTCTTCTTTTGACTTCTGCTTTTAGGAAAATCGATCTTGTAATTTTAAACGCTGCAACGTTTGGCTTGCCGTGGTCACTGACGGAAGATGGTTTAGAAACAACCTTTCAGGTTAATTACTTGAGCCAGTACTACCTACTTATGAATATCGAAAAATATTTGGCTCCAGATGCAAGAATTGTATTTACATCCACGGAATCCCATAGGTCAGTCATAATATATATATATAATGACGTACTTAACAATTAATAGAGGATATGCTCGCTTACCCATTTGTGCGTATAAAACAATTAACTTCCTCTGTTCTAGAAATGCAGCTACAATTAAATATCATACCTAATTGTTTCAGAAATATAAATTGGCCTTTATCGAAAACATTATCACCTGCCTTAGACGACCTTTCGCTGCCAAAAGAGGAGTATACGTCTATCAGAGCTTACAATTTATCGAAGCTTTGTGGTGTACTGGCAATGCATTACTTGGGCTATCGTTGGCTGGGTACGGATAAAATGGTATTCTGTGCGAATCCGGGCTCCTTCGTTAAAACAAAACTTTGCCGGAATTGGTGGGTGTACGAAGTTCTTTATAGTTTCATGAGGCCCTTTACCAAGTCAGTCGTGAGTAAATATATTTTAATAAAATTATATGTGGCCATATTTAAATATAGTTACAATAGTAGGTTTGAAGGGTAAGGCACAGGTCAGTAATGTACGTATAATTCTCGACTGAAATTCAACAACTAGGTTCTAAATAGGGTAGCAATTCAATGTATGAATAATTTTACTTTGAAATGTTATCCTATTTGGATTTGTTGACCGATATTCGTCAGCCGCAGTGATCACTTAATAACTGTTGGATCTATCCTAGTTCCATCACAAAAAACATACATCTTCATCAAAACTAATCTTCTGCAAATACAGTTTCTGCAATTCCGTAAGTCAGTTACTGCGGAATCTTAAAATTTTTCAATTTCAGCGACAAGCCGCCAGTACAGTAGTGTTATGCGCCGTATCCCCAGAATTGCAAGGGTTGTCTGCCCTTTACTATAGCAACTGTAGGAGATGCGAGGAGAGCGACCTGGGCAAGGACTCATACTTGTCTTTTAAGATACAAGACCTCACTCGAGACATCCTCAAGGAGAGAACAGTCGAGTTTGACAACGCCGTCGAGTATACTCAATCTGTAAAGCAACCGGAAAAGATTCCAGCTCATGAAAATTATGACCAAGCCCTGGTGTCTAATTACTCAGGATGAACGGTGGTATATAATTTTGCATTAGATTGTTGAAACATTATTTAAGTTTATTTTTTTGCCAAAAAAGTTCTATTTCAGTTAATAAATGAAAGAAGCAATTACACTAAAAGTTTTTTTATTTAAATACACAAGTAGGTATACTTAGAACATAACTTAAGACCGTGTGTGATTTTATTGACACTCATCAAGAAAATAAATTTCAATTCATCAACTCATCTCAGACTATTTAAGTTTATTCCCATATTTTATTCAACTGCTGTATTTATTTCAAAATGTATCATAATTAATCAATAGCAAAAATTAATATCATTACCAACGAGAATAACTTGCAAACACGACATAACATAAACTTTAAAAGTTTCACAAACATTTTCACCGATCATTTAACGTGAATCATTTCGTGGCTACATTATTTTTTATATTTCAGTTTCAGTGATTTACGTAGGCACGTATCTATGTGTAGTACGTACGCATGGTATGTACTTCTTATAATCAGATATTGAATAATGTATTTCCTGATTGTACATTTTTACGAATAAATGCGAATAAAATGGTGACACACTCTGGTTCTGTACTGTAGAAATAATAAATGCATTCTTAAGATCATCCGCCCGGCATATTTTCAATTGGTATTAACAAATTAATGTTTTGTGAGAAAAAACATTAACACCGTAAGCCTCATATTCGCTTGTAAATACAATATTACATTAAAAGCAGTTAGCTGATTATTGACATCATTAATATCAATAATTTACTCTATCAACATGGAATTTCAATAAATTTAAACATCTAAAGAAATACGTATACATACTAATACAGACTAAAAACAAATATTTTACAAGAAACTTGAATGAAACGAACAATTTTTAATAAATGCCACGCAATTCCGAGTTCACAAATTGTTGCGTTCATAATGCAATAATTTATAACATCTTTTTGGTAAGTATTGATAATTATAATAAAATTAATCCTTTAAAACTCTCTTGGTCTCTTGTGTAATTTTTTGCATAGGCTGTATAATTACTCAACTTATAATCTATTGATAGAACAGGTATTTAAATTACAAAACAATTTAT
>DWNY01001664.1:0-12223 GCA_018250635.1 Telegonus apastus
CTATGATTCTATACTAATTACCATTCCATATTCGCGGTTTCTATGTTCGCGGCATATTTAGGAAACATATACCCGTGCCTATTTCACGTATAGTACACGGATCACGAAGTTTTATATGATAAATTGGTCGATAAAAATATCTACTTTACGACAAAACTATGTATATATGAACTTTACTTTCACTGTTTCAGACTACACGTTCTTATGATTTGATAAATTGGTACATGTTTTTTTATAATTAAGTATTTATGTAGCATAAGAGTTTATGTTTGTAATAACAACAATATGAGTATTTCAGCCAGACCCAAACTTACCAGTATGAAAATGTTTCGTGTAAGCGATACGTTTTCCATTATTTTGGTATAGTTTATTTTAGGCGAAACCAATCATCACAACATTTCATTGCTCCAATGTGCTTTATGATTACGGCCAGCGCACCTGCATACATATAATGTTTCACACCTTCTGAAATTTGCTGTGTTAAACCTACTGTAAATGTTTATTTAGATCAGCTAATTACGCTACTTAATCAGGGGGTCTGAGGTTCACTTCCCTGTCACACACCTCTGATCTTTCGTGTTTTGCTATGATAGGTTTTGTGCGTAATATAAATGAGTACTTGCTTTAACGCGAAGGAAAATATTGTGAGAAAACTTGCATGTCTGAATGTCCTTTAAAACATTCTCAAAAGTATATGAAGTCAGCGCGATTGACTATGGCTTAAATTTCTCACTCTGAAAGAATACCTGTGTCCCAGCTTTGGGTCAATAATTCATTGACGATGAAAACACAAGTAAAGTTTACAAAAGTGTAGAACGTAGGTACGTTCATTTTCACAAATTGTAGCAAAAAGTTTTTACTTTTCGCCTTTTAATTCGCGAAAACTGAAATCAAGGGCATTTCCCTCTCGGAATAAAGGCCGTTGCCAACTTTATTTTTACTCTTGCATTCCTTGAATGTTACGGTTTCATTCAGAGTTAAGGACAAAAAGAATATTTATTATTACTATGTCAGAATATAAATTTTGGCATCTATTGTCCACCCTAAAATAACAAGTAATGAAACTTAAAGCTAAAAGCATTGTTTATAATACAGCATTTCTTCTATGGGAATTTCAAATTATACATAGGTAATCGGATTATCTAATAGCTTAACTTAATCTGAACCGACGTTATAGCTACTACATATATGTATAATCATGTGGAATGTGGTCAGACATATATTTTGTACAATAAATTATAACGTAAGTAAGTATACGAATTTATTAAGTGTGTGTAACAGAAAAAGTCCAAAAATACCTAAAAGGAATATAGAAAAATACAAGGCGGATTATCTTAAAGATGAAAACTGCATTAGATTTTCTTTAAGTCTACTTCCCTAACAGCGATTAAATCGAGTTCAATCTGAAAATTAATCATTCCCTATATTGATCGGAACCTCCCGTGACCGTTGAACCCACTAGAAGAGTCCGACAGTTTTAGAGTAGGTAATTCTATTTTAAAAGCAAAATGCCAAACCAATCGTTGATATCACAAACCGATTAAAGACCTTTGTGGTCTTTAATCGGTTCAAAATTAAAAATTGATGATCACAACGGAAAATATCGCGATGAAACCTACATATCGGAGAGTTATGTAAATATCTACCTATCCGCACTTGACTGGCGGAGTAGTCCGGACTACATATGGCTAAATCATAGTTGCGTATAAATATCTTATTTTTATTAAGTAAAAATAGAATAATTGTCGGTAAAACTATGATTAATCCCAGATTCCTAGGATATGAATCACTAATCTAACCAAACTCTAACCAATGTCTAATGTATCTTATTTCAGTGGATACATTTCAACGCGATCTTGCGTTGGTTACGTTAAGGACATCTGGTGGAATAACGTGACCATAATCTACATGTAATTTAGTTAATAATAAAGTATGTAGTAGCAAACGAGCATGCAGTTTATCTGGTAGCAGCCACTGTCTGATCTGGCAAGTCCTGTAGGTGGTAGAGCTCTTTGTGGTTCAACTCCGGAGACACCACCGCCACACTTATTTCTGCTTTATAACTTACATAACCAAGGCGTTCCGACTTAGTCCTCAGGGGTAGTAACTCATCTGTGGCCAACCTCAGGCAGGACTCCTAAACTAATTTGGGGTAGCAACTCATTTCTAGGCAACCTTAGGCAGTACACCTAAACTAATCTGGGGTTGATCATAGGTGTCCATGTTCGGTAGTGGCCACTTAACAAACATCAAGTTAGGAGAAAACTATTCCTAATCTACGATTTATCCTAACTTTATAGCATAGATTTCTGATTTCCGATACTGCAATAAGCGTACCTATGGACTGCATGTTATCTTATGAAATCAAAGGCTTGTCGCTAAAATCAATAACCACACAGTCCGCACTCGCATGGCGCTGGCGGCTGTCGTTGTGTTTAATAGACATTTACGATATGTGTACTAGGTATATCCGTTTTCTGACGTGCATAGTTAACATAAAGGACCCTCATAAGAGAACTAAGAAAATTGACAATAATCTTTATTTAACTTTAACTTCGCATTCATATTTTCAAATCATGCGATACATATACTCGCATTTACATGCAACAACAGTTATTAGACATTTAGCCCCAGTTTTTTTAATATTTTAAGTGTAGCAAACGAACATACAGTCCACCCAATTAAAATCTACAACACCAGATTCCATTAAAATTTTAAAGGTGGTAGAACCCATTATGGTTCGACTTCGGCAGCACCACCGCCACACCTATTTCTGCCTTATAACAACAGTGTTAAGCGCTGCTGTGTTCTGGTTTGAAGGGTGTGCTAAGGTGTGCATATTTATTCGAGGCATTCACTGTAATCTTATCTGGGGTTGATTACGTCAGCCACAATTGCTTTGCTACCCCTCAGATTTCAATTGGTACGCCTATTGTATCTCTCTTCTCTCCCATACCAGGCCATGCACCTTGCTTAATATTTTTAGATGAATATTTTCAATGCACATGGATTGATAAATTAGTACATATTATATGTTTATGATGATCATAAAATCAATCCATTGCCAAGATTCATAAGTTAATTGCCAATGATTCATTTTATTTATTTTAAGATCTGTTGAAATGATTTTATATCTTTACTATAATGAAAGACGACTGGCATAGTCATCGTCAATATCTTTTTACATACTTCACATATGTTTGTCATATAAATTGTTTTCACATTTATATATTCGTATGGGATAGAAAATTTGATATACCATTTTTCGAATACTGTGCGCACGGAGGAGTGTGAGATTAGACATACGTTAAAGTTCATGAAGAGAAAGTACTATATATATATATAGTAACTGCTACGAATATTTTAAATTAAACAACATAAAATATTCATTGTGTACATTACTGACAACAACACTGACAATGTTAGGCACAATAATGCATACATGTCAGATGCGGCTTAATCAATTAAACCTCATAATAAAAGCTTTTGTTCCTATAATTGGAGTTTTCTAAAGCACAGACGAAAAATACATATTTTTTATATATATGTATTTTTTTAGTTTTTTTATTACGGTTCAATTTAACCATTTTACCGGGTCTACCAGTATTACAATAAAATTGTTAAATTTACGCCGTAGAAAAGTTAATGAATACCAAATGTACTGTGTCATTTTATTTATTTGCCTTTATGACTTTGGTCATGTAACTTAGTTATTTATTTGATGAAACGATTTCAATTAAAAATATATAAGTATATCAAAGTAAAAAACGAGTAAAGTTATGAATAATGTATAGTTTGTTGATAAATAGATAAGCTGTAAAAAAGATAGAAGACAAAAATATATTATTTTAAAACGCATTAAGTTTTCAGTGCAATCAAGTGCAAAAAAGAAATGTCAGTTATTTTGAACTCGTGCAAAAATCCATATTATTTATTTGTAGAGAAACGGATTTTATCAAGCAAAAGCGAAGTTCAATTCAAACTGAAACGAGAGACCTTTCTATCCAATGACCTTTACTTCGCTTTTCAGCACAAAGACGTCACTGGAAGGCATTCCGTTCCATCGGATTATGGATTATGCTCCACGTAGTACATTAGGATAAAAATGGATTTGCTCGTATATTGCAATTGAAATAGTAATTAGTTAAGTGGCACTGAATAATAATCTTAAAAACAAAATAAAACACGACTGCTTAAAATGAATGGACTTTAATACCCATACTCATTTGATACCCATATTATTATGATAAAGAAATATTTCGTCCCAACTTCCAACTTTTCACCCTTTGAAGGCAGAATATTAAAAAATATCGAGGCTACGTCACTCCGATAACTGAGACGTTTTTAACGACACCTCATATGTTTAAATCCGTCAAGCCGTTTGGGCTGTGGAGCGTGCCAAATAAATAGACAGACATACATATCGGTATTGTCCGATTACTGATGTCTACTGACTACTGTATTCAGACTTCTGTTTTTTATCCTATATTATATAAGAGTTACATACCTAAATCTATTGTAAGGACGTACGCGTGGAGCAAAGAAACATACATTTTTGAAGTTTAAAAAAAATCTGAAAGGAATGTCATCTCTATCAATATGTTCTCATCTGGACTATAGTTTATAATCAGCTATTTCCAAGTTTCATGTTTCCATGGCCAGCATTGGGAAAATAGTGCTAATGAAAATGACCATTTAGATTAAATGGTGGTAGTAGTATCTTTCTAACTTACGTTACGTACCTACTTTTATAAGAACTAAGTTAGATCGCATATCAGGGCGTCTGATTACTTTTACGGTAATACCCTATTATGTTTATCTACCTTCTTTACCCTTTCATATTGTTTCATATGTAACCAAAAATAATAAACTTAATATGGACCAAATTTTTATACAATCGAACAAGAAAGAAGGTCTTCCTTTTCCTTTTTCGTATTCGTTTAAAAATGTCTTGTTTGTAATCAAGAAATTTTAATTATTTCCCAAGTTCTTGTAGTCAAAGATGTAATAATCGAATGTGAACAGCGAAAGCAGCGCAACAGAATTTCAAAATTGACATCTACACAATACGCATTGTAACCACAGTACATGTAAACAATAGAAATAATGGAGTGACCATGCTTTCCGTCAAGAAGCCTGAATTAACAAAGATTGCTATCTAAGTGTGACGAGCAGTTATCGTCACTGAATAATCGTCTGTACAAATAAATTACGATGAAGCTGTCTGTCGTTAAATAACTATTTTCTAAGATAATAACTTATTCGCTCCATTTTGACTTGTTATTAATCAGAAGGGGTGCGTTATATGGAGTATTAGTGGTAAAACTGTTCGTGGTTTGACTCATTCTTCAAGTCTATTTCTGTTATAGTACCTAAGTCAGCAAAAGTTGGTTAAAATTAAGCACCACTGTGTTATGACAGGGAAGCGACACATACTATTTTATATTACGAGACGGTCCAACGTAGTAATTAGTGGTGAAAAGAAAAACGCATCTGTGGCTGACCTTAAATAAGACTTAAATCCTTTCTGAGGTTAATTACAAAGTTACAAAATCAAGTTACAAATATCACTTAACCATAGGTCGACTGAACGTATACGCTACTTCTATATTATAAATTATAGTATATTTTTCATGTTTTACGAGAGTGACACTGATACATTTTTTGCTAGAAGCGACAATAAACCATTATTTAATGCGAAAATATTTAAATTTCTTGCGTGACGGAATATAAGGACTACAATATAGCATTGATTAACGGACAACACCGCTAAACATCTTTAAATAAACTTATCAGTAGGAACATGAATTTCAGATTCCTAGTTAGATAACGGAAGATAAAACCGTAACTAGTTTTATAGATATGACTTCCAATGTACCTTACATTGGAAGTACCTACACGATATGAGACAACTATTGCACGATCTTTTGTAAAACAAATAATATTACCAGGATATTTTAAAGGTGCGTGTCACTTTACATGTAGTGGATTGAGTAATACCTAAGTAATTAGTTTAATCCACAGTTATGGATGACGTGTTATGACGTACGTGGCGAGGACGTTTCTTCTAGGAAAATGTATGAATTTAGTACTAGGATACTGCATACATTTGAGCAACAGAGACCTAAAGTCCTGACCGTCATAGTAAAAAGAAACCTGTAATTCGATCACAAGGAAGATGATGTTGTTTTACAACTATATTTTGACTATTAAACAAACTGTCTGCTTTAATACCTAAATTAGTAAAATGTTTGGATAACAATTGGATGTAATGGATAACTGCGTGCGACCATGCAACTCTCCTAATGTTCAGTGGTCACTGTTGGCCTTGGATATCTGTAATCAACCGCAAACAGGACGGGAGACTTACGTGAGTTAAATAAAATTGTTCTGCGGCTAGTGTAGATTGGATTGAAATATGTACAAAATGTAATCTTTGTCTGATTGCAATTTTCAATCATTTTTTTATTGTATGTTTTTGATGATCCATTGCCAAGATCCATTTTTTTGAGATTTACTATTACTAACTTAGAAGGTATTTAAAATGCCGTCGACGTGTATCAAAGATGTTATATGTCGATTGTTAGTATGGACTGTAGCGTATTAGTAGTGATTTTAAGGTGGTTGCTGAAGCCAAACCGCAGAAAATCGAGATTTACTATTACTAACTTAGAAAGTGTTTAAAATGCCGTCGATATGTATAACAGATGTTATATATCCAACATAAGTTTAGATTGTAGCGTACTAGTAGTAATTGTGACGTTCTAAAAGGATTCTGTAACGAATCTACTTTGAATAAAATATTTTTGACTTTGACTTTGTGAAACTGGTTGTCAAAGCCAAACCCCAAAATGACCTGTCAAAATGATACCATAAAGAAACAATAAGACTATCCCAATCCACAACAGAACGTGGTGATAGCGAGTGTGTGATGTCCACTTAGCACGCTTGGGCCAGCGGAATCAATGTCGCGTCTCGATCCGGTTAAAACTGGTAACTGTTATCGGCAGAACCTTCTGGCACGAATGGCGTACATTCAATCAATTAACGTTAGAACGTCTGCTTAATTCTGGTTATGAGTCTTGTTACACGCGCGTTAATTTGAAACAGCACCTTCTAGAACAGTTGCGGGCGTACGATTAATCGTTACAATTCAATTTGATGTATTTGTAGATTTGTATGATCATATATTTTGTTAATTTTTAAATCTACTCTATTTTTAAAGCCTTATTTTTATACATTTTTTCCTTGCTTTACCTAAAATTGCGAAAATAGCTACTAAACATATCAATTAGGAACAAATAATGAAGTTTTCTACTCTTATAGCCCCAAACTAGGATAATATCATAGGAGCTATGGTCACACAAACGCTCAGCACCAAAGAGCACTCAGCACCAGATCGTACAATCCTTTACATAAATTGCTCTGTTACTTTACTACCTAGCCGTACATCACATTCAGAACCTTCTGAGCAAGCCAATTACAGATCCCTAGCGTGATGAAATTGTAAACTCATATGCACGTCATTTAGTGCAATGTACATTTATATTTTAGAACGACCATCAAATGACATGATATAAACACAACAAACGTCACATGAGCGCATCATTAAATGATATGTTGCGCTAAAAATATCGCGAAATACGCAAAATTGTACACTACTGTTGAAGCTAAACCGCGCCAAAATGCGATAAATTACGATAAATAAAGATTAATTAAATAAAAAACAAACGAAACTCTACAATACTCTAAGTACTTGTGCTTTGTGTGTAAAATCTGAAAATTGTAAAAGTCGGAAAAGAAATTCGAAAAGTGTGGAAGTTTTTAGTATTATTTTCTTTAAAAGTAAGGGTGACCATCACATCTACAACTCCCGAGGCTTGTACATACTCTTAAATGCTTATGTGTAAATGAACTCTACCGATCTCTAGCGCCCACACACCTAGTGAATTTGGATGGATTCATTAACGAACTATTATTTCTTAGCGACAGCTCTGCAATGACTCAAACTCAATGACTCAATTATCTGCCATAGTTTTATAGATTTTTATTGAATGACTAAAAGAGATAGCGAAAACGTTAATGCTAAAAATCTCCTCTTATTTAGATAAAACAAAGAAGAATGGTACATTCTTGAAACTTATAAACAAGTACAGTTAGTAATTGGACGCACCTAATCCCATTACCATGGAAGCCATATTATGTGGACTGAATGCATTACATGTGAGGATGTTGCGCGAAGTAGGGTGTGGCCTTTATGCTACTTACTTTGACTACACATTTATCTGCACGTAACATTTACTAGTCGTATTATGTATGTTAGCATTCAGAGTTCAGTGGCATTAATGTATAACTATAAAGCTGATTATATCTGCTGATTTTTAAGTTTCAATAACTACAACAATTTCTTATAAACAAACCATGGCAATACTTCTTGGTTAAAATACTGCATATCTAATTTACTTTTTTATATAACACAACAAGAATGCCTTTACGAAAGATATGTTATAAAATGTATCGGTAAGCCAGTCTATAAGGAATCCAATTAAATAGTTTAAGGAATGCAATTAAAATAATATAATTCATCATTACACTTAAGACTTGAATATCACTTGACTAACGGAAATTTCCAATCTAGTTATCAATACATTTCGGTCACACTACGCATTATTATACGTATTATACCTATAAAGTGACAGGCTTTTATCATAGATAAGGATTATCATGTACAAAATATCACTAGCTGTTTTAATTTAACGCCCCAAAACCTACGGGATACATTGAATAAGATAAGTCAAATGTAAATGAGTCATTGATTTCCACGAATGCAAATATTTACAACAAATATCAACAATCTTATCAATGGAGTTACTTAAAATCGTATAATATAATTTGTATTTCAAAATTCTTCGCAGTAGAACTATAGAGTATATGTAGAATTTTTCAGCTGATTCAGGCAACTAATTTTGAAATTGACAAAATGGACCTTGCAATAGACGTCGCATATCACTGATTTTATCAAGGTCTCTCAATCGTGATTTATTTTCACTCTTATTATAATATTTTATTGAACTGTAAACGATAACTACAAATTATTAAAAAAACAGGTAAATTAAACCATGTCATCGAAAGAGAAGTCCACAATTCAAACCATTCAGTTATTACTGCAAACAAACACTTTTTACAAGCTTTTTTAAATACAGCATACCTTGCCAGTAACTCTCCATTAGTAACAATGACAAATGCACTCACCAATGCTCAGATTTACGAAAACTTTCCATTAGCAATCATACATCCAAGGACGGCCTTTGCTCGCCGTGACACGCACAGATTACTAATTTGGACCAAATCTATAAACCATACACGTTATTAAAAACAAGTGCTCATTTCTTGTCAAAATATATTTCGTTACTTATTACCCACTAGCGAAATGATTAATCAATGCCTATCTATTTCTTACGTATGAGGTAGAGATAGGTCGGCGTTCGAGTATTGCTCAGTGACCCTAATTATGGGTATTGAAATCAATCTAAAAATAGTATTAACTACTGAGTTATAGATAATATGTACTCGATATAATATTCTTGGAAGTACTCAACGTTATGTAGATGTAGTTACAACGTCTAGTACTTAGGTCGAAAGGATTGGTCGCTTCTCTTCACTTTAATAGGATTAAACAATGTATGTATCTACAACATATAGACTATCTACTAATCCTATTCGTGCTATTGAATGCCCAGACAGAATAATATCCGACCGGAGTAATATTTATGTACATATATTACATTACAAAATCCCTCAACGGCACTTATGCTCTATATAATATTGAAAGTCCCGGTACCAGAATAAGGCTGCGGTAGCCCCTGCCTATCGTAAAAGGCGATAAAAAGCGTGCTTCCAGGGTTGCGGGTGGGAAGAGCATTATTTTCAACTACGGTTCGACGCATCCAGTTATACGCCGTTATAGTCGACGCATACGTTCGACGGTACGCATCCAGCGACCCCACCACGTAGTGCTGAGGACGGCCACCGTCAGGAGGGGGAGGTTTTACTGTGGTAAAAATCCCATATAACCCGACGTCACTCCCATAGCTTCGAGTACCTTTGAAGGTTCCCCCTCATCAACAGAAAAAAAATCATCTATTACATGCATGCTGCAAAACAGTCTACTTTATATTGAAAATTCCAGTGAATTTTCCACTGATTAATCAACTTTCTTATCTGAGAAATATGTACTCACATCACTGTACTCACATTTTTAATAACATGATTCACACTTACGCAAAAAATTATGACTACTTTAACAATGGCATCCTTAATTTACTACTTTTAAAATAGTAAAGAGAAAAGTGAAATTTCGATTCATTTTCGCAAATACAATGTTATAATGTACTACATGACTTTATAATCCTCTGTTCATTATTACATCTTTTTATACCAAAAATGTGAAATATTAGGGTATTATATAAACATTCATTTTCACAAATGTTCACGGAGCATTCACATTGACTATATTTGTTTTAATGTCGTCCTTCTTTCAATATTAGCTACTGCATGTATTCCAAAGATACTATTAATGGAAAATAGTTGGATACTAAAAATGTGACGTCACAATGATAATCTTTAGAGAGGATACAACCTATATTGATAATACAAATATGCTATTGCATAGGTCAGGTTTGTAGCAGAGTCTATAAACACTCGTGTGTGTATTATCGGGTCTGCTTCCCCCTGCAGTGGGGTGCGCTCCCCTCCCTATTGTAAGCCGGAATATTCTAGAAACGAAATTCTCGAGCATTCGAGCATCTAACATTTCGTTATGAAAGATTCCATACCTTTCTACGTGTTCAATATTGCAATGTTATTTAATCAAATGGGAGATGAAATAAAACGAAGAAAATTATTTAATAAGCATTATATTTTAAATTTTCAGATCAGACAATGCAATTGCATACATGCAGTACGATAAATCTAGTGTATTACTTAATCGAAGAAATTTTAAAATACGTACACAAAACATCCAGTGATAAAGTTCAAGAGTTTATAAAACTGATAGTTATGAATCTGTAGTTTATGGCAGTTCAGTTAAAAGGAACACGTACATGCAAATTAAAATCCGACCACAATTTTATTATGTTGACAATTTTGAAAATCTCTTCGAGATCACTTACGTTAAGAATACATACGATCATATAATACTTCAGTTTCACTGACAACTAACATACGAAAAGGTACATTTAATAAAGCTGGTCCGTTTACACAGTCATAATTTAACATTACATAAAATCATGCAGTTTTTTAACAAAATAATAATAATACTTAGCTTATCTTAATTGGGGCAATCCCCGGTTTCCTCTATCTAGTAATACTTGTCTATCACTGTCCAATAGATGACTACAATCGCTTTGCCCTATAGTTATCAATATCGACAGTTCACATACTAGTAGGTATAAGTAGTAAAACATAAATCATAAAGTCAATTACAGTCATGGAAATCTTTTCAGCTACGAAAGTTTCGCTTTTATTATAGTAAGTTGTATATTTAATTCAATTTTTTTACATTTTACAGACATTTCATTAAGCTATTGTTGAAAAGAGATTCCAATAATTGATGAAATAGCAAAAATAATAAACAAATACATAATATTTCTAATTGTAAATCATAACAATAGCCTTGGTACGAATTTCTAAAACTCTACCATATTATACATATATTATACAAAGGAACCTCAAATTTACTGCAGCGACTCTATGTCACAAATCAATTGAAAGATACATCTTTCGTAAAACTAAATAACTCCAACTCACTAATTACCTATAGCAAATCACAGATACCAATTTCGAACTGCCATCTACTAAAAATTACCACCGGATGATGTTAACGCATCATCTCTCTGCGAGCCTCCGGTTTCCAACTTAATCTAAGCGCAGTCTTAAAACATTCAACATACAGCCCTGTTACAATTTCACACAAACAACATCATATCGATACATAATACAGTATACAGTTTCTAATGAATAACCCTTACGATCAAAACATACATGCAACAGTTAGGAGAAGCGAACCGAATGTATGAATACTAATACTAATGCATTGTGTGCACTCCAAAAGTGATTAAGGTCCGAGCTTCCATCGCAGGTTATTAGCACATTCATAAGTCTACTCAACTCGGGGCACTATCTCGTACGTATCACAGATGGTGTGTCGGCGCGGGCGCCACGG
>DWNY01001665.1:0-12222 GCA_018250635.1 Telegonus apastus
GATAATATATATGTGTAATAAGTGTTACAAATATATTAAATGAAACAAAATAAAATACTCATGATTTAGAGCACTGACAACAATACTGACAATATAAAAGACATAAATAGTCAACTATGTCAGATGTTATGTCAAAAACACGTTATTTCTTTTAAATGGAGCTTAAGAAGTTAAATGTAATTTTCCCTATAATGAATGTTTTTCTTATGCGCAGATTGAAAATCCATATACAAGTTTATTTTTATATAGATAAGTTTAATTTTTTATGGTTTTAATTATGGTCGACCACTGTGACTGGCCTACTAATTCTTTGTAAATTATTGATAGTGTAATTTTTCACCTTCCTAACAGCTGCGTTTCTGTTACGTTTTTAAACTGTGATGTAGGTTAAAGATATTTTCAGTTCAGTGTGAGCCTTTGCCTGAATAACCTCTTTTTTATAAACTCAAATCTTTAAAGCCTTACCGGTTAGTAGAGGTTCGTTTGTACCAAGGTTATACAGATTGACATGACTTACAATTAAAATCCGATCGTGTGTTGGTTGGTCTTAATCTAATCATTAAAATCTTTTATTAATTAAAACAATAAATTTGATAACAAATGCTGTAAAACAAGGAGACAAATTACAATGTTGATATTTTTAAATTAAAACTATATCTACTAAACTAAAACTATATCTACATATATAAATACCTTATAGAAATGATATCTATGAAAGGTCACAGTATCTTTGAAATAACCTATCTCCAATCTTTACCACACGAAATTCCTGGAGCTACTGAGTCTCATAATCATAAAATAGAGTTGGTCTCCAAGTGTGAATGTTACGTTGCTTCTAAGCGCTGCTTAGAAAAACAAAATACGATTATCATGTTCTTACGCGACCGTGAAAAGGAAAATTCCTTCTTAAATAATGTCGATGATCGATATGTTGACCGATTTGTCGATAATAGAATGTGATAACGCACTTGTATTGATCTACGTTTTACAGTATGTGATTATACGCGCTGATTATTATTACCTGATATTGACTCTTCAGTTTCACTAAGTAAGTAGTCTTGCTAACTTTATACGACGTTACGTATCACAGTAGCTATAAATATATCAGGATTTTATCTCCATGCGTATTTCGATTATATATTAATCGATGCTTCCATTGCCATGACTTTTCAATTATCTGTCAATATCTGATGTCAATTCATAATTTAAAACAGGACTCTATTCCAAAAGAATAATAATGAATAGATTTAAGTATTTAATAGATAACTTAAAAGATCAATAATATGGAAATGATCGTACGTGAACCGCCGTGATATGGTAGTTACAATTTACTTATTTATTTCTAAGACCTAATTTTTTTAAAAGCTGAATGTGTCTATACCTCGGATTTGTGACTCATACTCAGGCCGTAGTGACTGAATCTGCAAATACAACAGAAGTTAAAAAAGAAGAGACACTAATGTAAAGCAATAAAATATCTTTTAAGAAAAATGTTTATTTGGTATAGATTGTCGCCAACCCATCTGTAGTGTAGACTTCTCACACCGTTGTGAACCTTTTTTTTTTTTCAAAGAACTCTCAGGTGGGCAGGTTTCCTCATGATGATTTCTTTCATCGTTAAAGCAAGTGATAATTAAATTCTAATATGCACATAACTTGTAAAAGTCAGAGGTGCCTCAGATTTGAACCTTGGCCCCCCGATTGAGAGGCCGAGTAACAACCATTAGGATATCACTGCTTAGTGTACTGATGAATCTATACCAAACATTATTTTTGTATATACTAGTGGATAGATTTTGACGTTCAAAAACTATACTAACTATATGAATCAACTTTGAAAAATAAATGAGATTTGAATTTGAACTTGATGTCGCCTATCATTTATTGCCAGGTGTCCATGTGCGAGACGTCCCGATTTTAAGGGGTCAACGGACGCATCCCGAGTTTCACCTGGTCGGGACACCAAACGACCCGATAAATCAATAAGAACGCCCCAATAACAATTAATTATTTAACAAAGTAAAATTTTATTGTAATATTTTGGAATTTCTGCTAGTTCAGCTTTTCTAAATTAGGTACTAATTATATTGGTTGGGAAAGGCAATACCTTAATTTAAAAAAGAAATCTTTGTCCTGATTTTCAACCATAAATCCGATATGTTTTACCCTCTGTCCTGATTTAAAACAAGTCAAACCTGGCAACACTAGTTATGACCGCTTTTATCGTATTTAGTGCAGATTGCAGTTTTCACTACACTTCTTCTGTTCGGGTTTATTCAAGTGATTTTCGAATGTTTTCGAAATAAATTCTGTACAATGGAGATACAATTCTGTGTTTTGGGCAGGAAAAAAATGCACAAACACAAGTGGTGTATACATTTTTTGTGTACATTTTCAAATAAATTTATCAGTTTTCTTTTTTATAACTTTGAAGTAACAAAGGAGCATTCAGTCCATATGATACAAAATAATCACAACCTTCCATGGTTTATATTAAACCCTAGATAAATATACTCCTACCTGAGTCTTGCCGCAGGTGCGTTCCCACCTCCTGACAAAGTTAGAACGCCTCGAATAAGTATGTCTCCCTTACCACACACTTCAAACCTAACTCAGCAGCGCTTGACACTGCTGTTATAAGGCAGAAATAGGTGTGGCTGTGGTGCTGCCGGAGTCAAACCACGAAGGGTTTTACCACCTTTAAATCACTGTTTTGACGACCTGTGTGGCGCAACGGTCACCATACCGGTCTGACACGCAGTGGGTCTCGGGTTCGATCCCCGACCAGACATATATCTGAACGATGAGTTTAGATTTCTGTTCTGGGTCTGGGTGTTTATGTATTCGTTTCCATGGCACCCACGATACAGGAGAAAATCCTAGTGTGGGGCTATGAGTGTAGAAAGCGTTATTACTGTTCTTGTTCGAAATATTTTTTTTTAATCTTGTGTAGATCTATGAATATAGTGTGGTAACCTATAGTTATAATCAATAGTTTAGGATACATTACGAACATATTTTAATTAAATGGTTTAGTTCGTTTTTGGCGTCTATCCAAGTTGTTTCGATAATGTTTCTGCCTTTGGTAACACTCCACTGCACTATCATAATAGCGTGGAAACTATAGTGTTTTTTGATTCTTAATATTGTTGGAATTTAACTGAATATTTTCAGCCGGCCAGAAGGTTCAAATGTAGATCAGTAAACTAACGAGTCTATTATTATTATTAACTCAAGCTTACTACAAAACAAGTGATCATTTGACCAATAAAACTGTTTTGTATGATGCAGTACTAGCTCCCCATGTTCTTAGTGTTGACTTTGTAATGAAACTAATTTTTTAATAGATGTGCGTTATGGAGTTTCTTTTACCGCTTCTTCTCCATAGCGAAACATCTTGCGAAGTGGTGGTAGGTTTTATTGATGTTGAAAAATAATTCTGCACTTTGAATAAAAGATTTTTGATTTTGATTACAAATACAAATTCAGGAATTAAATCAGTACACTGATGTACGTTTCTAATAATTGTAAACAGTTTAATTTGATTACTTTATATTTTAGGTTAAAGATTATCAGTTTTAATATTTTAAGATGTAACGGGTACTCACGATACGTTTCTTAATTTTGCCGATATTTCGTATCGATCAGATATCGATAGATCGGTATCGATAAGAAACGTATCGTGATTACCCGTTACATCTTAAAATATTAAAATGTATCAATTCCGCGATAATATTAGTCTAAAATCATATATCGCATACAATAATGTTTATCGAGCTTTTTTGCTTGATCTCGGAGTCATCAATGCCACATTTATTTTGAAAACGAAGTTAGAATTCTGCGAGTTAGCGTATCTTTCACCACTCCTTACAAACCAGAATACAGTAGCGCTTAACACTGTTGCTATTAGGTAGAAATAAATGTGGTGGTGGTGGTGGTGGTGGTGGTATCCAATAAACCAATAAAGGTTTCTACCACCATCAGTTAATAAATTTCTGCATCGTTCCCAACCATTGAACAGATTTCAATAGTATTTGTTCTGCATTAGTATACCTGAATGATACTGTTGATGTTAGTGCAAGTAATCGTATGTGATTACAGGCTCTCGGAGATAATACTGTTATCAGATAAGATAATCCAGTGTCTAATCACATAAAACGTGTATAAAACGAACCCTTACCGCCATTTCAGCATTACTGACAAAACGCAAATTTTACAGAAGGTTTTTTTAAATATCTTCACGAACTAATGTTCTATTTACCTATATAAATAAATAAATTTGAACTATCTGTTTGTAATGTCAAAATAACAGCTTTTAACTTAATGCACATAAAAGTATACACGATACCAATAACAAAAACACCATTATGAATTTTTTTGTCTGTCTGTCTGTTTGGGTGATATAATCTTCTAAACGGCTGTTCTGACTTAGACGGGCCTTTCACTGAAAGATAGCTAAAGGTCTAAGGCGTAGCATAGGCTAATTTAATTTTTGAAAAAAAGCACTAGCGCGCGCTCCACAGGCAAGCGGGCACCGCCGCGGGCGTTACTGTCAGTTGGTCTTAGATGCGTTAGAGTCAGCTATCATATTAGAGCCGTGTATTAATTATGTTTAAATGTGTTTGCCTTTATTATTACTTCTTTAACGCGGATGAAACCACGGGGATCAGGTATATATAGGAGGGGCCGCCGGAGTTCCGGCGGCAGCTCCTATATATATTTCTACCAACCATATTTTTATTTGCCATACCTATTGTTGCCTTTTATCAGCAGTGTTAAGCGCTGCTGTATTTTATCAAAGGGTGCTATAAGGAAGATAAGGGACAGATATACGGAGTTCCAACTTAGTCCTCCGGGGTAGCAACGCATCTGTGGTCAACCTTACGTAGGAGTTTGATCTTATTTGGGATTCATTGCAGACGTCCATAAGCGGCAGTGGCGACTTACCATCGGGTAGACTGCGTGCTCGTTTGCTCCTTTAAACTATAAAAAACACTCTCACAAAGAAGGTCAAAGTTATTGAGTAGGTTATTTAAGGAGTAAAGAAAGTTATTTTTAAAACCTTTCAAATGTTTTCGCTCAGTAATTGAGTACGAAGCCTCAAAATGTCTTCGTGAATATCGCGTTACAGAGGGAATAAATTCTATATAAACAAAGGGTAAGCGAATAGCTCGGTGGTATGAAACTTCTTACACTGAAAGTACGGGGTTCAAATCCGTAGACAAATTTCTGATTCTTAATTCATTAATTATCACTTGGTTTAGCGGTAAAGCATTGAGTTTGAACGTACAAATTACATGTCTGCGTTTTTATTATGTATTTCATGGTACGACCCCGTTCGTGCTCAAACTTAAGTAGGACTTAGTAACGATGTTATCTCGCAGAAGGAAGCTGCGAAGGGGGACAGAGAGAAATCTTCAGACCTCCCTATCCGCAGCAGGAAAACCGGGCGTAGGAGACGGGCTCCCCACGCCCATTTCCTACTCCCATAACAGAGGCATTGGCGTAGAACACGGGGGTGTTCTACGTCAAATTCCAACAAGCCTCGAGAACACTCCTCGCCCTCCACCTCAGCCTCCTTAACACTGCTGTTGTCGTCAACCCATTATTGTCCCACTGCTGGGCAGGGGTCTCCTCTCAGATTAAAAGGGCTTTTAGGCCATAGTCGACCGCGCTGGCCAAGTGCAAATTGGTAGATTTCACACACCTTCAAGAACTTTTTTTTTTATAGAACTCTCAGGTGTGCAGGTTTCCTCATGATCTTTTCCTTCACCGTTAAAGCAAGTGATAATTCATTTCTAATACGCATATAACTTCAAAAAATCAGAGGTGCCTGGAATTTGAACCTCGGACCCCCCGACTGAGAGACCGAGTTTCAACCATTAGGCTACACTCTGTTATCAGATAGAAATAGGTGTGGCGGTGGTGCCGCCGGAGTCGAACCACAACGGCTTCCACTACCTTTAAAACTAATAGTTTTACTGCCTTTAAAACTTTAAATCACTAGTAAACGAAATATAAATCAAAAAACGAACAAGGCTCGTTTTAGTGACGAAATATCTATTCTCAATTTTTTGGCACCGCGCAAACAAATTTTCTGTGAGGTTAAATTTATAATTTTCTGAATTGTGCTGGTTGCGGCAAGCATTTCTCGCTTAGCTATGACAAAGTTTGTAGTTTTACATTGGCCGAGCTTAAAACTCAAGCAGCGAGTGAATTAAATACATATTAAATGGTATAACTAATGCAGTTCAACCGAGAAGGCATTAGTGAGGGAGACTAACTAATCCAGGCGTTCCAAGTTAGTCTTCAGCGGTAGCAACGCATCTGTGACCAAATCAGGTAAGACTGTTATCTTATTTGGGTTGAATACTGGTGTGAACATGCGGCAGTGGTCACCTACCATCAGATTGACCGTTAGCTCATTTGCTATGTCATTATTATAAAAAAACCTCAAGGCGGTCATACGTATATGGCTATCCTTTAGGACTAGGTCTTAAGACGTCGTAAATGGTAATGGTATGGTATGGATAGACTAATGGTTGAAACTTGGCCTCTCGATCCGATGGTCCGAAGTTCAAACTCCAGGCATGCACCTCTAATGTTTCGAAGTTATATGCGTATTAGAAAAGCCCTCTCACTCTGAGAGGAGACCCGTGCCCAGCAGTGGGACAATAATGGGTTTCTACGCTTTCTACGCTTCCTACACTCATAGCCCCACAATAGGATTTTCTCTTGCGTCGTGGTTGCCATGAAACACACAAACACCCAGACCCAGAACAGAAATCTAAACTCCATCATTCAGATATCTGTCTGGCCGGGGATCGAACCCGGAACCCACTGCGAGTCAGACTGGTATGGTGACCGCTCTGCCAAGCAGAAAAGGTTTACAACAATAACTTCTAATTTAATAAAAAAATCTCACTTTAAATTTCTTCAAACGAACATTCCATAAACAAAACAATGGAAGCACACATAAAGAAGCAAAGATAAATAGGTACATGACTCGGCATGTTACAGTCCCTGAGAACAATGCACTGGTATTGTTATAATGTACTACAGACGAATACGTAGGAAAAATGTATGACATTTTGTAACCTGGTATATTACATTTGCTTTTAATTTAGTTTGCGTGGTATGCAAATAAAAAAGGTGGTAGAACCCTTTGTGGGTCGACTCCGACGGCACCACCGCCACACCTATCTCTGCCTTATAACAGCAGTGTTTAGCGCTGTGTTATGATTTGAAGGGGGTGATAAGGAAGCTATACTCATTCGAGGCGTTCCAACTTAGTCCTCAGGGGAAGCAACTCATCTGTGGCCGACCTGAGGTAAGACTGTGATTTTATCTGGGGTTGATTACAGATGTCCATGGGTGACAGTGGCCGCTCACCATCAGATGGACTGCTTGCTTGTTTACTACTTCAATAACATAAAAAATGGCAACAAGACACTAACACCTCCTGGATATGGGCTACTTGGGTGGATGGATGGATCAGGGATGACCACAAGGTCTTACAACTCCTGTCATTAGTACACAACCAGTGACACGCAGGCTAGGTGTAAATTGTTATACTTTAGACAAAAAAGGTTCTCAAAAGTGAAAAAAGTTGTAAAAGGCAAATTGTCAAATGCATGTGAAGTCTACCAATTCGCATTGGCCAGTGAAGTAGACTACAGAACTCTATATAAAAATGTCCTAAAATGTACTTTATGATTTTACTATTTATTATGCTTTGAAATACAGAAAAACAACTTAAAACTTAACTTTTTTCTTTAAAAAGTTTGCTATTGTGCTAGTTACGATAATATTACTTTTAACACACTTTTATTAGCTTGATATGTAGTTATAGTTTTTTTCACATGATTTCATTGTTATCGGTCTTTGAAAATGTGCAGTTTCAAATTAATCTGACGTTTCAAAGTCCGTCAAAATCACGACATACATACATACATACGACAGAAGCTAATGAAAACGTGTTAAAAATACGAAAGCTATTAATATCAGGCAATTATAGGTGTGTCAATAATGTCACCGGAATAGAACCATTATTGCACTACCTGGTCGCTTAACCAGCACCAGTATATTAAGCACCTATGTTATACGTTTAAGGGATTGACGACGACCGCGTGGCGGAGCGGTCACCATATCGGTCTGACACGCAGAGGGTTCCGGGTTCGATCCCCGGCCAGACAGATATCTGAATGATGAATTAAGATTTCTGTTCAGGTTCTGGGTGTTTGTGTATTCATCTTTATGTGTTTCCATGGCACCCACGACACAGGAGAAAATCCTAGTGTGGGGGTATGAGTGTAGAAAGCGTTATAAAAAAAAATGATCTCTAAATTTTCTTTCGTACCTTTCATTTAATACTGGAAAACTAAGCAGTATTATGTATAAAATTGGACGGAGCTCTGCAAAAATGTTACATATCTAGACTTCATCTCTGTAACTTGTAATTTTCATTAAATGTTACATACTAGACTTTATCTTTGTAACTTCTAATTTTCATACAATAAGATAAGGCACTTATGTTAAATTGTAAGAACTGTATGTGAGTATCATAACTTCAAGTCCAAACAAACGTTGAGGCCAAAAACGAGTAACACAAAATAGTAAGAACCACATTTCGAAAGATATTTTCTAGACAATTAGACCCGTCTCATCCCACGTGCGGACCCTGTAGAAAAATCCAGACGACGTCCTATCTGATAAGAATGTCCTTGGAATATATTGTGTAGTATAACCACAAATACGCGTATATTACGGATAACCTTCAAATATAACCCCTGTTTTTTATGGGAATTGATTTACTATTTATGCTATACTTATACACGGTTTATACTTTTGCAGTTTACGAATATACGGTATTGTTTTTTTTAATTGTAAAAGAAATACGTAATATTTTTCGTTTCCCTATGAGGGCGTGATTTCATCATTGATCTGGTTGAAGAGCCGTAGCACGCACTGCTAATTGATTTGGTACTAATCTTATCTCGGAAGATCTATGTAATATCACTGATCACAGAAGAATATAAATTCCTTATATTCCTGCTCGATCTACTTGAATAAGAAAAAACACAATCCCATCGTGCATATTCCATGCTCAAGTAGCTTGGAGTAAGATGTAGCAGTGCGGAGGATGCCGGAGGTATGGGTTAGTAGACAAAGTTTGGAGAAGACGACGAGTAACCGCTGGGTCCAGAAAACAGAACTGATTCAAGTGGCTTCACTTATGCTAGACTTAGGTTGCTTTTCCAACAGAGATGTGCGAGGTAGTTAAGCTCTGGATATCAAATCTATCAATAGGATTGTTTAATTTTGACTAAGAAATTTCATTGCAATCAAGGAATTATATGGGTAGATTTGATATCTATAGATTAGATCTCTAGTGGCATATGTATATGGGAAAGGAACCCTTGTGCGATAAGTGGGCGTGAAAAGGCTGATGAATGGATGGATGGATAAAGTTTGTCAGATGTTTCATAAAGTGTTCAACGAGGTTTAAAGATTGCTACTTAATAGATAATAACAACCCGAAATGACTCCTTTACTTGTTATGTATAAAATAACCTTAAGTTTGAATTTAGTACCAGATCCTTCGATAATATAGAGCTAACGTTTTTTTTAGAGAGAATGAAGGATACAAATGGACAGAAATAATGATGTTATTTAAATTTAATTTTAATTAAAAATATGCAGTTTTCTAAAATTAATAGGTACTTTTATTTTAGATGAACTCAAATTTACGTAATTTATAGCGATACTTGCCAAATGACTATTACGAAGGTATTGTTAAAATGTATCCACTAATAAATTTTAATAAAACGAAACGCTTAATTTCAAAAACAACGAATCATTAGGTAGATAGACATCGCATTTTCGGACAAAAGCAAGGAAGTCATTACGGCATTGTTGGCCAAAAAACGTCTCGCCGCTTCCAAAAATCGTGGTCGCCTGAGAAAGATAAGCCCGTAACTTTTTACCTAAATGACAAATGACGGGGATCGCTCAACCATTTGTCCTGTGCGTCCGTCTGCAAGATACCTTTATTATTCGCGATTTTTCAAAACAAATTCCATACGATTCCATAACGTAGTGACATTTTTCAATATTCACACAGGATAAATGTTAAGTAATTATAAATTAAGAGTAGTTTGCTTTGTAGTGTTTTTTGAACGTGCGTATGTATGTCTGTTTCTTTGAGGCGCCCCACAGCCCCAACGGATAGACGGATTTTAACGTATGAGGAACCGTTAGAATCGTCACAGTTGTCATAGTGACATAGGCTATAAGATTTTTAAATATAGTGTCTGCGATTGAAGAAAAATGGGAGGGGGGTGGAAGGGGCGAAATATTTTTGTGTCATAACAATATGGGTGTCAAATGAGTATGAGTATCAAAGTCAATTAATTTCACGCACTCAGGTTTATTGTTTTAAGATAATTCTCTAGTTATTACATTATAGCAGTGACAAACGACCATACACCACATGATGGTAAGGGGCTACTACCCACGGACATCAGTACAAACATAACCACAAACATACGAAAAACATAACTCTTTTAAACATGTATGTACAGTCGGGAACAGAGCTAGTATATCGTAGCATATTTTCCTTGAAGATCCTGGGAAAGCGGCTTACGTTTGCGACTTACGTCCGATACTAGGATTTTCCGTATGGAAAATATTGCTTAAACTTTATGCACGAGCCAAGTTTGACTTAATGCTGTTTTAAGCCTTATATTATATTGTGAATTTTATTAATTGCCATTGATTTAAAAGTACTAAATTTTAGTTTTTTGCGCATGTATTGGAATATGAAGTTTGAACCCTTCGTGGTTCAAAACCATCTCACCTCTTTCTGCCTAAGATCAATAACTTAGCAATTCAACAAGTATATCTTTGTTTGAAGGGTCTAATAAGAGATAAATACTTATCTGACGCGTTCAAACTTGGTCTTATTTGCTTGGAGAAGCAACGCTTCTTTGGCTGACCTTTACTAGGAGTCTGATTGTATTATTTGGGGTTGATTACAGAGACCACGGTAGTGGCCACTTACCATCGGGAGGACTGACTGGGGACTTATTTTAACATATTCAGAAGTATAACTTCTCTTGTGCAGTTGAATTACCCACACGCACCGTTTAAAAAAAATGTGCCCTTTCTATTCCATATCAATTCTGTGGCTATATTGTATTCCCATTCCATATATTCCTTCCGCATAAGTGGTTTTGTGTGATTGATTCCTTAGATTCCGTCTTTCCGCTTCATTGGGTGAGTTCGGATTGTTATTTATTTCCTATACACACATATTATTTTATTGTATACTAGCTGATCTCCGCGGTTTTACCCGCGTTAAAGAAGTAAAAGGGCATACATTCATATGTGCCTAATAGCAACTGACATTAACACCCGCGACGGCCGGCAGCAAGCGCGTGCAGCGCGCGCTAGCTTTTCTCAAAAATTAAAGTAACTTAAGTTATTCCTCAGAACTTCAGCTATCTTTTAGTGAAAGTCTCGTCAAAACCGGTTCAGCCGTTCGGAAGATTACTTCAGTCAAACAGACAGACTGACAATTTTTTTTATCGTATTTTTGTTATAGGTACCGTGTATACTTTCATATGCATTTAGTAAAATCTTGTTATTTTGATATTACACACAGTCACGTCAATTTTATTTGTTTGTATAGATCGCTGTCACGCAGTTTCAACCGTGTTTAAAAAATATGATTTACAAAGTAATATATTATGTTACATTCCTATAAATGTTAATGGGATTATGACGCGGGGTTATGGGTATTATTGTTTTTCCCGCGAAATCCTAATACATTTTGGAAAATTAAGAGTAACTTAAGTTAAGCCTTAAACCATCCGTTATATGCTAAAGAAAGTCTCGTTAAAATAGGTTCAGCCTTTTCGAACATTATCTATTACAAAGAGATAGACATATAAAAATATAATAATAGTGAGAACTAATTTTATAAAGAATGCATATGAACATTTAGTAAAAAGTTACTATGTTGGCATTGCAAATCGTATATTTGTATAGATATATGCTAAATACACAAATGTGGTAATGCTTACACATTCCAGTTTAGATCTTAAGAGTAGCAAGAATTTATAGCCGACTTCAGGTATGACATATTGTAATGATTTCATAAAATGTGTAATAGTTTTTAATAATTTTCTGCGTTCATTTACAAACGCCAGACGAAATAAT
>DWNY01001666.1:0-12216 GCA_018250635.1 Telegonus apastus
CTACATAAATATTATCCATCAAAAAGCTTCTCTGCATGAACTTTCACGTATGCCTAAAACAGTAATCCTCTTTCCGCAATATTCAGAAAATGGTTCCGCAAATTTTCGCTTCACGTATTAATATATAGAATAAGGAAGTACCATTCTCAAGTCTATTTAAAATCTTATATGTTATATAAGGAACTCTATCTTCCTACCTACATTAAACATTTTATCCTATAAGTATCCACCAAGAAACTATATATTGGTGTATACTTATAGGATAAAATGACAAGAAAGATTTAAAGTACCAATATTTTTAATCTCCATAATAATAACAGAAGAGACATTTGTAACATATAACTCACCCACTTATGTTGCAAATATAAGAGAGACCACTCAGGAGTAGCAACGCATTTGTGGCCTACCTCATTTAAGACTGACCTTATTTCTGGTTGGTCCCAGATGTCCAATTACAGCAGTGGGTTACCCTCAGGTGGACTTCAGGCTCATTTTCTACTTTAATTTTATTAAAAAATACTACAAGAGTCTTTTTCTAGGACCTCATTTAAAAATATTTGCTGTGCAGTTAAAGGAAAATAATACCATAACAGCCGTTTCCTTATCAATATCCGTTGTTTCTAAGTTCATTATTAAACAGTAACAAAACAATTGGCAAATCAAGTCAAGAATAGCCTAAAGCATAAACAGTGTGGAAATTATTTACACAATAGTCTGAGCAAATAGCTTACAACCATTGTTTTACACCGCCCTAAATTAGTATTAGGTAGTGTTACTATAGAAAAATTGTATATTTGTTGCTTTTAGACTGCAGAAGCACCTTTTTAACCGACTCCCCAAAGGAAAGAGGTTATCTATTCGTCATATACGAGCATTTATGTATATTTTAAAGGTGGTCGAAATTGTGGTTCAACCATGGCACCACCGCCACACCTATTTCTGCCTTACAACAGCAATGTTAAGCAATGTTAAGTGCTGTGTTCTGGTTTGAAGGGTGTGGTAACGGAGACTTACTTATCGAAGAGTTCCAACTTAGTCCTTCAAGATAGCAACGCATCTGTGGCCACGTCAGGTAGGACTTTGATCTTATTTGGGGTTGATTACAGATGTCCTCGTTTGCTACTTTCATAACATAAAAATATGGTCTGGTTTGAAGGATAGGGTAAATACAATATAGGTAGGTACTCTAACTTTAATGCAAACCTAAAATGATGTAGGTACTTGTACCTAAATCCTTCCGTGACTTTTCTTCACCGCCCATCGTCAGTTAAAAAAAACCTACACATAAAGACAAATACACAAATATCCAAACGTATCACAAAAATCTAAATCCGTCATGTAGATACTTGTCAGGCCGGAGTTCGAACTCGGAACTACGAGTCAGTCATGACGACCGCTCACCCGTCTTCAAAATCGTGTCAGTGTTAATCATGCCATATCATGATACCCTTGGATCACAAAGCATTCCACCCATTACAAAGGTATAAGAGCGATAAATAATACATATCACACATTACGTGAGTCATAGCATATTTTCAGCTATTTTCCATTCTCTGTTGATGCATACTATTCGGTAAATATTTGTTCAACCGGGCACGCAGTGTAATCAATTCTTATTTAGCTCTTGCTACGACTTCTGAATACCTGACTCAATTGTACTCTACTAAGGGGTACTCATGATTCAACTAAGCCACTAGCGCCATCTATAACTGATATTTCATGGCGGTAGTACCACAGTAAACAGGAATTACTGCATCACCTATTTCTGTAACGCACTGTTCGCGTAGCACTTGTTGTGTTCTGATTTGAATGATAAGGAAGACATACCTCAGGTGGGTCCCACGCTCGTTTGCTATTACCTTGCTATAAACATTTGCACTCAACCTGAAAAAGTATTAAATGAATCTTTCCGTTGCTATGCAGTTGAGACCAATAGACAGTAGCATTTAATACGTTTATAATCAATTAGCTGATCCCCGCGGGTTTACCCGCGTTAAAGAAGTAAAAAAGCATATATTGATATCTGCCCGTGCTTCTGACAGTGACGCCTGTAACTGTGGTCGTAAGGCCATGGAGCGCGCGCTAATATTTTTTTCAAAATTAAAGATACCCTAGTTAGACCTTACACCTTTAGCTATCTTTCAGTGAAAGTCCCGTTAAAATGGGTCCAATCCTTTACAGACAGACAGACAAACAGACAATCAGACGGACAGACAGACAGACAAAAAAATGTTTTGTTATAGGTATCGTGTATACTGTCATATGCTTTTAGTAAAAAGTTGTTATTTTTACATTACAAACAGGCACTCTAATTTTTATTTATTTGTATATTTCTGAAACAGGATAGTATTGCCACCAGGCTACGATGAGAACTACTCTCCTTAAATATGACATTTAGATCATTCTTCTGTCGCTCAGACACGACACACCGTTTTAGCTCATCTTAAACACATCGAGAAGAAAATGACCAACTTAGTCACGTTTCAAGTCGCGTGACGCTTTTTATCCCCAATTTAATAACAGTTAATCAAAACTCAGTATCAGCTAAGATCCAGTAAACCAGCAAAAAAACATCAAAACTCAACAGCAACTGAATTATCGTCAAAAGTCCAAACAAACAAGGCGTGTTTACGTTTGAATTGCAAAACTGTTTGCAGTGGATGAGGTATCGGCGCGAGCGCATTCAGCATAAATCATTTCGCGATAACGTTGTTTGTGTGCGTGTGGCGATAGCATTGGGGCAGGTCACAGACCTAGCTGCGGGTAAGGACTGCTGGCCACTGTGGCTAAAGCTATAAAGGCTATGGTAATGTGCTGGTTTTAAAAGTTATCTGAGGCGCTTCAACTGAATATTCTTATTTTTTAGGCCGACTGCGTGGCGTCAGAAGGCTGATTTTGGAGCGTATGTATTTCTATTTCTTCGGTACGCCCCAAGGGGGTTGATGGATTTTAACATGTGAGGTGTCGTTGAAGTGCTTGCACCACAAGACGATGTTAGGGCAACTTATGTGAATGTCTCTTACCACGAATTAAAACCACTACTCTATTGACAAATTAACAAACGGTCAAATAATTGTACTACCCTTTAAATTCAGTTAATTAACAACATTTCCCACGGGAATCAACTTGTTAAGATACAATATTTGAGTTAGTTAAAATTCAAGTTATTAGGAAATAAATATCATTTATCGCATTTAAATAAAATAGATCCTTATTTTAAATTAATTTGAATCTGATGACTGAAGCAGCTGACTGACAGGACATATATTCCTTCGCGTCATAAAACTTCGCTTACGAAAGTTCATCCTTATCATTGGAAAACCAGCTTAATATTTACAATTGTAACATTATAATAGCATGAGCCTGTATCTAAATGTATTTATTGCAACTATCAACAGCGATACGAAGTATAGGTTCTGACGTTATTAGCACAAACGATATGCTGGACTCGCAGGTTGATAGCTCCGGATACCGGTATCGGTAGTCTTTTTTGTTATGAAAGTAACAAACGAGGTAGCAGCCCGCCTGATGGTAAGTAGCCACTGCCGTATGGACATCTGTTATCAACCCCAAATAAGATCACAGTCCTATCTGAAGTCGGCGGATGCATTGCTACCCCTGAGGGCTAAGTTGGAACGTCTTACCACACCACTCAAAACAGTACACCGCAGCGCTTAAAACTGCTGTGATTATTGAAATATTAGTGTTACGATGGTGCCACTGGAGTCGAACCACAAAGGGCTCTACCTATAAACGATCTATGAAAGTTTGTAATATAAATGTTGTTTATACCACTCATAACCTGTAAGTAGGTGACGGACGGACCGCCTAACAACAATTATAATAGATAAATACACCTGCGCACCAGTAACTCATTGTTTATTGACTGTTTCATAGCTTTTGGGTAGCTAAACCTTTGTTTTACGATCAAACCAGCCATATTGCAGCTATTACTGGCTACTTGTGTTAATAGGTCAGTTAATATGGTGCATGTTTTGATTATCGCCATCAAAGAATATGCAGTCCATCTGATGGTAAGTGGCTAATGCCGCCAATTGGTCTGTGATCAACCCCAGGTAACATTAGAACCCTACCTAAGGTCAGTCAGAGATGTGTTGCTACCTCTGAGGACTAAGTTGGAACGCCTCGAATACTTATGTATTTCAATCTAACAACTGCTTTCAAACGAGAACATAGCAGCGCTTAACGCTGCTGTTATTAGGCAGAAATAGGTGTGGCGGTGGTGCCGGAGTCGAACCACAAAGGGTTCTGCGACCTTAAGAAGTTTTTTAAATAAATTTTGATTCATTTTTGTGCAAGTGATACTTATTGGAATATACGCCCGTAATCCTAATTATTATAAATGCGCATGTGAGTTTTTTGTTTATTTGTAACGCCTTCACTACTTAACTACTCAACCGTTCATTATGCAATTTATATTACTGCGGACTGTTAGAACACTTCAAATATGTGCCTTATCACCAGAACCGAGCAGTTTACGTCTTTAAAAATTATCTCTACCATATTTTATTTATTTATTTAAGGAACACCAACATAGTGAACATTTTTACAATTTAAAAAATAAAACAAAACCTGTTTTTTTTTAAATTAAACAAGTTAGGGCTGTCAAGAAAACTATTAGCAAGTTTGTACAAAAAAGCTATATACGACATCCGTCGTTGATCAGAGAACGAACTCATTCTGAAGCATTCGAGTATTCGAGTATAACATAACCACAAAATGTAGCCGACATATAAGTGGAAAATTAAGTTAATTACAAATTTCGTGCACTTAAAAACATAAGTCAATTCTACAGAAAATAATCGAGCATAACATTTTAAACAAAATCGCAATTTGTAGTAGCTGTACCATAATCTCAACAATATTAGCACAAGCTCCACTCGATTTCTGATCTTAATGCTAGGTAACAGAGTTGGTTTGGGATTGAAAGGCTGTTGGATGTAGGTCGCTAGATCCTTGCGGTAGGTCAGTGACCCGAGTTCAGTGCACTCACAATCTATGCAACTGAAAATGCATACAATGCATAGAATAGATTCGCCGCACCTGGCATTAGAAAAAACATCTGGTTGACTGATTGTTTTTGTTGCTACCTTTTAGGCCTTTAAGGGAATAATAGCTTAGGTTTATTTGTTTGTAGTGATTTTAATTCATTTTTAAGGACCAATACATTATTTGTACATTGATTAGTTAGTAGGAAGTATTATTAAAATATTTTTAGTTGCTATTGTTTTTCGCTGATAAATTTCAGTAAAACTTAGCACAGGGTCAAGAAATTTCAAAGACTAGCCATTTTATACCAACTTTGAATCGGTTACTGCTTTTGAAAACCCTTACTAGAGCTACAGGTGGGTACAATTATGCATTTAACCGTTTATGGGTTTATGACCGCCATCCATGTACCTTTTAACAGTAATAGTTTTTTTATAGTTTGGAAGTAGCAAACGAGCATGTATTCCGCCTAATGATAAGTGGCCACTATGCTCGTGGACATCTGTAATTAACCCCAAAGAAGATCAATGTTGATCTCATAAGTGTTGCTACCCATAAGAACTAAGTCGGAATCTTCGATAATTGTGTCTCTCATACCACACCCTTCAGATCAGAACACAGGAGTGGTTAAAACTGTTATTCAGCAAAAATACGACAAAATTGTTGCTATCCCCTAATTTTCCTTTTCCATATTTTTCAAAGCAGCTTTATGAGTTCTGATATTACGCAGAAATAGTGACCGCGATGCCTCCGAAGTCGTATCCTAAAAGGTTCACCTCTGTAACAGGAAAAATTGTTCAGCGCTTTTGGCTACACCTATCCCCAGAGGAAGGTAATTCTCAAATAAGTTCCATAGTTTCAAACTCATGGCAGTCCATCGGGGTTGCGAAGTTTTATTAAAAAAACTTTTTTGGCGCGCGTTAAAACTGCATTACCCTTGAGTATAGGGAATGTTCTTTTTATGGCAAGTTTTTGGGAAAATTCCCAACAAAGAATCGGTTAAACTCAATAACAATGCAATCACAATATTTTTTGTATCAAATGTAGAGATATAGTTAACCGTATGTAGCCGCCACCCAACTGTATTTCCTAGGTAGTATTGAAGTTCTACCTGAAGTTGGCCACAAATGCGTTGCTACCCCTGCGTTCTACCCTGGGTAAGAACTTTGTTGATACCTAACATAAACCTTTCTGCCTTCGACATTCTCTTACACAGTGCTAATCAGAAAACAACAGCCCTTAATACTGTTTTTATAAGGCGGATATAGGTTTATTTCTGCCTTATAACAACAGTGGTCAGCGCTGCTGTGTTCTAGTCTGAAGGGGGTAGTGAGAGAGACATTCTTATCCGAGGCGTTCCAACTTAGTCCTCAGCAGTAGCAACGCATCTGTTGCCGCCCTCAAGTAGGACTGTGGTCTTATCTGGATTTGACTACACATGTCCATGGCAGCAATGGCCATTTACCATCAGGTGGACAAGCTCGTTTAGTATAGAATAAAACCATACGGGGTTCTATCACCATGAAAAGTAAAAGATTGCGTGTCTGTGTCATACTACTGTAGCAATCTTGTTTTCATGTCCGGCAGTTAACACCAAAAGGCTGATGGATGGAGTCAGGTGGTTTGAAGCGTTCCAGGTTAGTCTACTTGAGTGTTGAAAGTCAATGTCTATTTAAAGCTATCATAGTAAAAAAAAAACCCAACGTTTCATACAACAAACACTGTACAATAAAATTCACAATAATTTAATGTAATATGCAATCTAAATTTATATCAAACGTAGCAGAGCGTAGCATAGGGTTATCATTTTTTATTATCTTATCAATAGAGCGTACGGAAGTGTTAATTATATTCTATTGTAATTAAAAAACTGGGTCACAACTGAACACACTTGCTATTTTAATAAAACTTGTAACTGTGACATACTAACATATGTAGGGACATTAATATTTAAATCGCAATAGTTAAGCGATAGTAGATTATAATTAGCTACAATAAAACAAGAGCGTATTGTTTACATGCTAATGGGGTGACCATAGCTTTAGTAGCGTTAGGAGCTTGGGTTAGGACTAGTGTCCGAACGAGGGTCGGTTTCTAGCCGAAGCCGAATTAGATTATTAGGCTATCGCCATAACATTCGTCCACAGCGACACTCGAAGCCTAAGGTTTGATAAACCTAATCAATTCTGTTCCAGATTGGTCTCATAGTGCTAACTCGTAACATTTGGTTGAATTTCGGTGCTTGCTTGTAACCTTCGGCTTCGGCCATAACTTCGGCCCATTTTGACCAAAGCTGAAGGTTACACCGAAAGCGTGTTCTTTGGCCGAAGGTGGCCGAAATCGAAGCTTCGGAAGCGCGTGTAACATTCGCCTTCTTTATAGCGAATACACCTCCCGATGCCGTAGTCGTTTTCTGACGCTTGAATCGAGTTATCTAAAAAATTGATTTTGAATAGGTAAATGAGTTTTTAATTTCAGACACGTGGAGAAACATTAAACACATTTTGGTATCGTCAGGTTAATAGTGGATTTTTTTGGCTGATCTACTTTCTAAACTGTAATTATGTAAAAAAAAATTACAACTGACATCCCGAAGTACGGAAATACTATGTAAGTTGCTTCAGTATTCCAAGGCGTAAAACAGCAGCAAAGAAGGAAAAAATATTACGATTAAAATTACTTGGTCTTCCTGTGTGAAAAGTTAATTAAAAATCCTAGAATTTATTTTCAACGGACTTTTTATCTTCGTCGCCAACCCATTATTGTCCCGTTGCTGGGCACGGACGTCCTTTCGGAGTGAGAGGACTTTTAGAACATAGTCCACCGCGCTGGCCAAGTGTGAATTGGTAGACTTCACACACCTTTGAAATTATTTTTTTTATCTTACCTAACTTTATACACTGAATTCATCATGCTTATTGGCATGTTGCAAAACTGTCCTGATGTATACCAAAGCTTGGTCACATCACGAAAACGATACACACACACATATCGCGTATCACACCGGAAGGGGCGAGTAAACACTAATTAATTAGCCAACACAATCCTACGCTACCGGCCCCGCCCTGTTTACGACCAAATCTACTGCCGGGACTCGTAAAATTTGTTTGTAATGAGATTTTCTTTTGTCATACAAGTTTTTCACGCGGCTCCAATCGCTTGGGTCTCATTTACCGCTGTAAAAATCTCTACGTGTTAATCCAGATCATAAATTACCGTGCTAAATTTCATCCAAACGCGCTCCGTAATTTTTGCGTGTAAGGGTACCTAAATAGTATTCATGCATCCATTATTTTAAACAATACTGTAGCCTAGTCACTATTATTCATGGACACCTGTGATCAACTCAGAAAAGATTGGAATTATACATGACTTCGGCCACAGATGCTTCCCCTGGAGGATAACTTGGAACGCTTCGGATATGTTTCCCTTGCGGTTTAAACACAACAACGCCGAACACTGTTGTTGTTAAGCAGAAATAGTTCTGGTGGTGGTGCCTCCGGAATAGAACCATGAAGGGTCTTACCACCTTCAAGTGTCTTGCTTCAAATTAGAAATAGCTAGATGTGGCGGTTGTACTATCCCAATCTATACCCTCGCTGCAACCCTTTTTAATGTTCTACTGGGCACATGTCTCTTCCCACAATTGGGGGAGGCCTGTAGTGTTTCACGACGCTACTCCAATGCGTGTTAGTGATGGGGGTACGATAATGTTAGGTTAATGGCCAACCCGTGTCGGATGTTTTTAAACCGCCCAAAAGGCCTCCGACGAGTTTTAACGATCGCTATCCAATGATAAACGGGACCGACAGCTTAAGGTGCCCTTAGAAACATGGAAGCGCGCGTGGAATTCTGCACTAGCGGTCACCCATCAATCTACCAACCGCGTCCGACGTTGCTTAACTTCATAGATCGGTTAAGACCTACACAAGCCGAGGGGCTACACAATCTTTTCCCTAGTGTTCCTAAAGTCATTTATCTTTTTATAAACTACAATAATTTATCTTTGATTGCAGTAAACTTAACAAGGATATATGCTATAAACTATCTCAACGAAGGCCAACCTCACCTTACATCGAAGGCTCGTGTTTTCCAAAAATAATGGCACCGGAAGGAAACATAACACCATGGTTGGTCGTTTAATGGCGTACCGAATATTATCTGTGCATCTGTTTCTGACTTCCGGTCATAAAGGTGATTTACGGAGTTTATGGGCGTTATCGAATTTTTTTTATGGATTCGTAGACAATTGGTCTAAATGTCGTTTATTTTGTACCTATGGTGTATTTGTCTAATCATGGTTATGGTGTGATATTTATGACAATAGCAGTACTAATAACATGAGTACATATAATTATGTAATTTATCAGATCCAGATCGGGTGGTCAACCTACGTATTTGTTTTTGTAGACAAAGAAATCTTATTCATAAATCGTGCCCCGGACATAATTTCATTTTTTATGATATAGTTTATCTAATGGTAAGTTGCTACTGCCGCCGATGGACATCTGTAATCAATCTCAAACAGAGTCCTACCTGAGGTTGATTATAGGTGCGTTGCTACCTTTAAAGAATATTATGGAACGCCTCGGATTAGTATAACTCTAACCATACCCTTCAGATCACACCACATCAGCGTTCAACTGCTGTTATTAGGCAGAAATAGCTGTAGCGGTAGTCCATCTGAAGTCGAACCACGGGTTCTACCACCTCTTACTAATCTGAACTTGGGACAAATACCACGCTAAATCATTTCCAAATTAACCGAAAATACGCATTTCGACATCGTTGCCTTAAAAACAATGTATTACATTATAATTTCAGGAAGTTTCAATTGTTTTGCGTATTTTCGGCTCCACATAATGAGATGGAGGATGTATGAGCGAGACGAACGCATATCGGTTTACAAAAACAAGGAATTCGCTAACGATAACATTCGTAAGTGGGTCGATTGTGTTTACGAGTTATATAATGTTATGAAATATTATTAGCGTCATTATGTAACGCGGCTGATTTTTAGACACTTAGCAATATTTTGTTCATGTACGTAAACATGTGGAAAATATGGTAAGTAGGTCTATAATTTAATCAAATCATAATTACGTAATTCATTCATGCAATGAATGGTCTATTCTTGGATCGTCTCCGGCACTGCCGTCGCACTTATTCCTATTTTTTGATTTCCGTGTTAAGCGCTGCTATGTTCTGGTTCGAAGGGTGTACACAATATCAAGCCCTCCTAGGCACTTAGTCCTCTGGAGTAACAATCCGTCTAGGGTCAACCTTAGGACACCCATCCTATTTTGGGTTGATTATTTGTAAAAATCTATGGGCGGAACTTAATTAACGTTCAGATGGGCTCCGGGTTCAATTCAGGATACAGTCATCTATTTTTCTTTATGAACTTTTTAAAAATTATTTATCGATTGCTTTTAGCAGTGAGAAAAAATAGCATGAGGAATGTATCATATATAAAAGCAATTCACAAAAAATTTAGTGAAACCTACCAATATACACTTCATTCAAATTCAAATATTTTTATTGCATACTAATCGTTAAAAAATGATCCCTTACCTTATGCCCTCTTAACTTAAGACCCATGACTTATTTTGGTTCTATATCATAAATCCTTATCTTTCTGCGTGGAGAGCTGCGGGGGCCCCCAGTTGTGGGGTATATTGTGGGTCTTTGACCATCTCAATAGTTTATATAAATAACCAATTCACGTGTTAGTCTGTAATCAATTTGATTAACGTAACGCTAACAATGCACAGTTCACAACCATGAACCCAAAATTATAAATTTTCCACATTTGCTTCTGAAACGTGAGTAAAAACAGAATTTTCAAGCGTATGTTAAAATTCATTAGATAAAATGACAGAATAGTGATTAAAAAGTTTTCGTAACACAAGACTCTTTTACTTATGAAAGACTTTTTGTGTCCCACTGCACCCTGTACACGAGGTCCAACTCATCGCTGGAGGAGGCCTGGAATGGAGGAATATATTATATAACAACGCTACAACGCTTTCTACACTCATATCCCCACACTAGGATTTTCTCCTCTGTCGTGGGTGCCATGGAAACACACAAAGACGAATACACAATCACCCAGACCCAGAACAGAAATCTAAACTCATCATTCAGATATGTGTCTGGCCGGGGATCGTACCCGGAACCCACTGCGCGTCAGACCGGTATGGTGACCGCTCCGCCACGCGGGTTGTCAAACGGGTACATGCTGCTCCAACCTTTTTTTTTCAACTCTTCATGAGTTCCTCTCAGTGAGGGGCAGCTGAGAGGATATGCCGGACTTCTACTGACTAAAACCCCATGGTTTTCCTCTAGATGCCCTTTGTCGTGACTACGGGTACGCTGATAGCTCTCGTCCGCGGTCCCGACGGCGTATGCCCGCGTCCGGGCCCATCTCTAGTTGGTATGGAGCTAGAGCTCCTCCATCCCGTCTTCTTTGAAGTGCGCACGGGAACATCGCACGTACCAACCCGAAGTTTCTTGTAATTTGACGTAGGACACTCCCATGCTGCCACCTTAGAACAACTTAACATTTCATTAGGCCGTGACTCTTACTCTCCTAGTAGATTAGTTCAGAGCTTCTGTATCCAAACACAAGTACAACGCTTAAATGGCAAACCGTTAATATTGCACCCCCGAGGGTAGGCGCGATACATCGGGGCTGTCGATTTATGGCGTCACGCTTCGGTGCTTCCGGTGTATAGATACTTATATACTTACCTATAAGAGTTTATTGATGGTGTATGGAAAGTGCGAAATAATTCAGAGAGATTTTTTTTTTGACAAAATATACGGAAAAGTATTTAGTTTAAAAAACATGCTTTGATCAAGCAATAATATATGGTACCCATACTTGTCAATACTAATCATATGACCCTATAGAGCCTACTGGACTATGGCCTACACCCCTCTCACTCGAGAGGAGACCCATTCCCAGCAGTGGGACAATAATGGGTTGACGACGAGCCTTAACTGAGGGGGTTTATTTATTTATTATTTTGAAATACCTTAAACTAGGGTTACATGGAATTCTCTGCCAGTCAACCCTGGGCGATGGCGATAACGTGTGGTATGCATTAATAGAACTAAAACAAGATGATACTTAATCTTATAGTATCGCAATATTAAAAATAATATATACGATTACATATACCTAAATATACATCATTATGT
>DWNY01001667.1:0-12214 GCA_018250635.1 Telegonus apastus
CCTTTCACCTAACCAGCCCGAACTAACGATCGAATGCTATTCGTGTTTATTCACTTGGCATTCCCAAGGCCAGTGCGCGCACCGGAATATAAACTAATCTACAATTATTTCAGCAACTATGCTAGTGTGTAAATGTTCTACATTACTGTATATTGTGTATCGACCTTAAATGCTACAAGTACTACATATAGTTGGTACTAAAAATGTACTACATACCTACTGTAAGTCGGTATCTATTGTTGTTACTCTAGGATCAAATGTCCATAGTAACCATACATGTGGTTTGAGAAATAGTTATGTTATGTTTTATATGCAATTTGAGCTTAGAAATTGCTAGAATGCAGTCTATAGAGTGGAATGGTTGTTTGTCCGTCCTTATACAAAATTTATTGTCCCTGCAATGTTACGGTAATGTGGCCTAATAGGCTTGTCCAATCGACTTCTAAGGGTTGATGAATACCTTTTCGTCACATTAATGCTGTGGAACAAACGTGGTTACATTTTTTCATCTACCTACCACGCTTTTACGTTCATAAGATCAGTTTTTTATAAACCTGGAACTACTTGGATTCACTGAGTAGGAGCCCCACCTGTGTAAGGCTGTACTAGACCTACTTTTGGTTAGTTATGGCAGTGTCAATGCGCTGCTGATTCCAGTCATACGATTCCAACTTGTCTTCATACAACACCACAGGAAGCATTTCAGTCCTGTTAGAGTTTGATGACAATGATGTCAAAAAAACGTAGGTAAACGCCCTTCAACAAGGTATCTTCTCAGTTAACCTTATTTCCTACTCCCTAAGGTCGTTCGCCTTCATAAGAAACCTAATTTGCCCTAAACTCATCGACACGTACGAGTCGGCACGTAGTAGGTACGCCCTATGGCTCACATAATAGAATGTTACTTGTGCTTAATTGGATCAGGAAAGTTAAGGGACGACACGTGTAGCAAGGTTAGAATGCCGGTTTACAGAATTCGATACGCAAAATCAAAATAAAAAATATCTATTACTCAAATAAGAACATTTACAGATTTATATAAATCTGTAAAGGATCGTCTGTAATGATCTGTAATGAACGGCAACAGAATCTGCCAATACTTCGCAAGGTGTTTCGTTATGGAAGAGTGGTGAAAAAAATTCCATAACATACATCTTTTAAAGAAAAGTTTCATTTATTGAGTCAACTTATACTAACAACATGTGGAGCTAGTTACTCGTACATCACACCGTTCAGTTTTATCGGTCAAGTAACCACTTTATTATAGGTAGTTAGTATACTTTTTACATAGCGTTTGTTTAATGACGACCTGTAAAACCCGATCCCAAATGACCGGGATTCCTTATAGGAAAAAGTTTAGAAGTTTGTATGGTACGGGAGTTATACTTTTTTGAAGTGTACCGACATGGTACTCAGGGGTAGCAGAGCATCTGTGACCGACCTCAGATAGGTCGCTAATCGTACGTGAAGTAGATCAGAGATGTCTAAGTATCGATGGTTGAGATCATTTACCATCAGGCGGACTGCAAGCTAGTTTGATAGTTACTTCATTATTATATTAAAAAGGAGTTTCTACTGCCATGAGCGTCGCCAGTCATTAAACCAGGAGGAGGGGCACTGCTCCCTCTGGCGACGGCAAACGGTAGAAATCCTTCGTGTAAGACGTTCTTTTTAATCTCTAGAAGGGTATGTGCCTTACATTCACCCCTGGACGATACACATGGCTACCGCTTGGTAGATACTTAAAATTCCAGCGTAAATAAACTTAAAATTCCCATAAGTTCACAGCACAGCACATGAGTGTGCTAGTAGTCTTGCTACTAGACATATGAACCTCGTCAAAGCTCATCCCATTGTTTATTTACTTACTTGTATGACTAGATTCCACTCTCACATACTTTTGTGAGATCTAGCCCCTAAATGGTAACCTGTAGCCAGTTCAAAAGAGTTCCGAATACACGGAACAATGTCAATTCTATAAAACCGCTCATTTTTTCATAATACACACTCGTATATTCGTGTTGCCACATTTAGAACTCAATCGAGATCGTACGCAGTGAACCCCGTAATGTCCAAATAGGGTCTGACGGGGAGACCCAGATGTTCAGTTGCTAGCCGGTTTATCGCCGGTACGTGATCTGCGTCGTTCTGACTTGATTGTTCCAACTGGCTTAGGGTTGGTGAGTATATGTCGATTTTTTTAAATTATAAATTTCAAACCAATATGTAGGCCATCTGATTGTAAGTGGTCACTGCCGCCCACGGACATCTGTGATCTATCCCAGATAAGATTGGAGCGCTACCTGCGGTGGGCAACAGATGCGTTGCTACCCCTGAGGACTAAATTGGAACGCCTCGGATAATCATGTTTCCTTTACCACCCTTTCAAGAAAGAATAGAGCAGTTCTTCACACAGAAACCGTTGTGGGTGTGGTGTCGACGGAATCGAACCACAAAGTGTTCTACCAGCGCTTGTTTGAATGTGTTACATCCAATTTAAGACGTTTACACCTCGGAGTTGGAATCCGTCGTGGGCCGTTACCGGAGCTACTGCTTCTCCCGAAGACTCTGATGGCGGTCTCATATGGAAGTGAGCCGGCTACCACACCCTACCAAAATGCAATGTTGCTTCGCGTTAGAAATAAGTGTATTTTCTGTGGTACCTTTCCACCTTGCTTATACCTTCGTTATATTCCGACCACCCACTGACCACGACCCCATCACAACAACAAATAGAGTTAGTTATATGATTATGTCTTTTCCATATTTATAAATAGACTGACGAATAAGATGTGCCAACCCTGAATAGATATCTTTTTTCGTGTACCGATGTGGTATGGTATTGTATTGCTCATTTGTTACTGAAATATTGTACATATGTATAAATAAATGTTTATCGGACTCGAGTTTTCCTTTCAGTAATATCTCGTCAACGATTGTAGGAATACAAACGTATACGTGAAAGTTAGGATTCAAAAGATGTTTTGTTGAAATAACCTAAATCATTATTGTAGGATAACAACGTTTGCTTCTTAAAATTAATTTAGTAGGGCGATATAAGATCATAATGTAAAACAGTGACATATGTTTTTAAATAACTTACATTGAGTAAATGCCAGCGCTTTATGCTCAATGATAGATGACATTACACAAAATATTTTCATGTGAAAACAGATTATCACGGAGATTACACTTACCTAGATCTGAAATATAAAATCAGAATAGTAAAAGAACTACAATCTCAATATAGTAATCGTAGAAATAGACCGAACCGAACCGTTTTGGAGAAACTAACTAGCTATTAAATAAAAATATATATTTATGAGTATTGCTCGATTAAAGTTTGAAGTAGGCAGAGGCAGATGATGAAAATTACAATAATTATAGTCACTTGTCTTGTTGTTGGGCGATTGAGTTTCGCTTGTTGCGTGTGGATACTTATTTCTAATGATAGATTGACGCATAAATTATGACATTTTAATGGCAAATAATTCCATAATGTGTTATGAGCTAGTTGATTAGCGCAATCGGACACTATGACTTTTAACGTTTTGCACCTTGTTGACTATGCTATGCATTGCTGATGTTTTTCTGATTTAACACCATATATCGTGTAAACTATTTTTATTGTTTTTTTTTTAAATTTTAATTTAGAGAAAACATGTATTATAGTATATATATCTGGATAAACTAGGGAAGATAAATCGTCCACGTACAGTTCGCACGTACGTTCGTACAAAAATTTATTAAGTTTCTAAAAATCGATTAAGTACATAAATGCAAGCAGTGATAGCCTAGCGATTTTAGCATAGCCTAGTGATAGCCTAGCGCCCAAAATCTTTTCTATAAGTCTTATGTAATTTCGATTGTGATTTTGCATATCACGGGACATACAAGCATAAAAGCAAAATTCTGATATTTCTGCTCGATTCAAATTTGAATAATTAAAGACACGAGTCTGTGTCTCACTGAGGCTACCAGCACGGTTGTAGGAACTACCGCCACACCTGTTTCTAGAGTGAAGCAATTCTTACGTATCGTTGGAACAGCGTAAATACCAAAATGACAATATAATACAAGTATTATCCGCAATGAGTTTTTATGGGCCTATAAATTTAATCTATTACAAAAAATTAGTATATTATTAAATTGTTAGACAAAAAGAGAAAGAGACCCGAGAAAGATAACCTTTGATCTAGTCATTTCATGTGACAACCCTAAACACGCATAGAGAAAATAAAATAAAGTTAATAAATTAAAGATTAATTTCAAATTTAGTTATACTAATTTCGTAGTCAGCCGTAATTTGGAAGCTTATAAATGCATTAGGTTTAGTAAATATTTTTCCAAGAAGAAATTCTGGTACAGAGCTATCAAATCCTCCATTCAATTGATAATTCATTTGAGAATACATTTACACGTTATGTTTGGCATTAGGGAAAACTTTCCAACTCGTAGGAACCGATGAACTGTCGTTAGTATCCAACGGTTGATCGTATTTAATGAGATTGCTTGAAATAAAATAAAAATTATCCGAGCGATCATCGTGTTATATTTGTCTTCAGAAAAAGCTAGGTTCAAGAAGTTGAGGAATATAATACTATTTCTTGTTGGCTGATATTTTCTTATAAAGTTTATGGTAAGGTTCAAAAACTAGAAGTTCAATGCGGGCGTGTGCAATGTTAAACGAATTTAAAATAAAACTTTTAAAATATTACATGTACTGTAAATTAGTTACCTAATGGGTATATTCAATACGACAAGCGTTTGAAGAATTCCATATTTTCATTTGGTTCGTAGTTTGCCCAAAATGTAATATTTTTAAACTTCTGTTCTGAATTTACATAACATTACATGACCTCTGAATTAGATTACGATTTAAAGACGAAGTTAACACTCTCACTCGAAAATTACGATGGACATTTTATGTAACATTTTATGTAACCAGCATTTTAGCTGAGAAAATCCCAAGGTTGTTTCATGTACGAATTCCTTAAGTAATTGTGACGGATACAAATTGCATTGGGCGGTCGAGGATATTCTCGGCATGTGAGATCTGAACACTGATCCAACTTTCCGTGCAGTTTACGGGTACGATTCACGGATGTCCCAAGAGCCCGATAAAATAACGAAAGAATATCTGAAATTTATTATCAAACGCAGAATAGGTACTTTATCTTACAATACTTTTTTATTTGACTCTGAATCTGGATTAGGTATAAGTGACAGAAGTTTCTATAATTTTTGGAATTCTCGTCTCTTTATTTACCTATTCCAAAATCTCAAACCAATGAGAACACAACTTGTGAATGTAAATTATCCCACAGATCCTTGTAAAGAAGAAATTATTCGTTTTTTTATCCTTCCCTCGGGCAAGTTGGCTTGTATGCTATTATTGTTAAACAACAAAGGGATAGCGACTGTCTTATTATTTCATTTTTCGCGAACATTATCAGCGGAGCTAACTCCAGTATCTAATAATGTTTCGTCATGAGACAATACGTTTCATTTATAATAAGACTTTTAAGTTCTCGTATCAGTATTGACTAGCAGTTTCATAAAGCTCCTTCATATATATTTCCAATTAAATGTAGTTAGAAAGGTTAAGAACACAAAAGTGTATTTATTTATTTATTTATAATGAAAAACTTACAGCTACACATATAACATATATTAGAGACTAGTTTCAACCCACGGCTTTGCTCGGAATAATGTGCACGTGCACATTAGTCCGAGCAAATTCGCATTTATGTACACTACAAATGCAATTAATTCATATCAATAGGCCGTAGGTATAAAATGTACGTAATGTACGTTGTAGGAATTAAGTTATTTTTCTATCCTTTGAGAGTAGTATCTTTTTTCGGTACGCAATTAGTCTATGTCCTTTTCTGGACCCCTGGCGATATGTGTGCAAAATTTCAGAGTGATCGGTTAAGTAGTTAAGGCGTTACAAACAAACAAATTCAAATTCGCAATTACAATAAATAGGATTAATAAGTGAAGGTCATTTAGAAGTTTCCGCATATAGATATTAGTATGATAAATAAATAAGGGATCAGTAAGGTTACATACATAGTAAAAAGCACGTAAAATAAATTTTAAATTAGAAACAAAAATATTTATGAAAACTTGTTTCCCAGTATTGTCAACACACTTTTGAATTTTCAAGAAAAAGTTGAGTAATAACATTTTATTTTAGCTTGGAAGCATCACAGCAATTTGTAGCTTAGTTGTCAAGCTGCAAGTTAAAATGTATGAACTATAAATAGAAAATATATTTTCAATTCGTGATCGTGTCAGTTTGTGTGTGATCGATTTGTCAAAATGTACTGGACGGATTTTTGTACGGTTTTTACTAAAAGATAGTGCAATTCTTTAGGAAAGTTTAGGTCTATATACATATATATATATTCATACGATGTACTTGCGGGAAAAGCAGCGAGCATAGCATGGTATTAAAACATTTAGCTAAAACTTGAACAATGAAACAATCAAGAAATCTAGCCGTGAACAGACATTAATTTTTCTATTTAGATTGTTCTCGTTTTTAAATCATTTCAATTATTAACTCACGCAAATGCACATTCTACGGGTTAAAAATATCTCTTTGTATTCAACATTCTACCCCTAGAAAGGGGAGCTTTGCGCAGTAGTCAGTCGTAATCATAGCGTTACGCTTCGATGACACCGATTGTTCATATTCATACATATGTATAATAAAAGTGAACATTCTGCGAGTCTGTATATCTCATATATTTGAAAAAAAATTTACTGAAGTACTGACAATAAGAAATAATAGAAACTAGGAGTTCTGTCACAATTGTGGAAATTCGACCATAATTAAAATCAAATAAAAACGAAATTTATGCATCCACAAATAATAAAGTTTTATATGTATTTTCGTCTATGTATTAGAAAAACTCCCATCATAATAAAAATGAGGTTTAATAATTAAGCTTCATTTAAAAGAAATAACGCATTTTATGACATACATATGTATGTATCTGACATACTTGATCAGTTTTGTTGTTACATTACCAGTATTGTTGTCAGTAATGTAAACAATGCATGATTTAATTTCATTTAAGTTTATTTTAATATATTTATAACAGTTATTATACATAAATATTATCTCTCCACGCTTCTTCTCTTTATGAACTTTCATGTATGTCTAATCTCATACTTCTGTCTGCACGCAGTCGAAAAATTGGTCCGCAAATTATTGCTTCACGTATTGATATATATGTAGATTTCTAGATTTTTTAGAATTTCTATTTGTTTACATCTTTAGGTAATATTCAGTCTTTATTTCAGTAAAATCCCTCCACTGTATTAAAAATGAGTACAATTTATAATCTTTTATTCAACGCGGCTGAATCCGATTGGTACAGCTAGTATTTTAATATTGATCATATACAAGCCCACTACATTACGTGTATCGTTAGTTATCTCGAACTATATCTTTTTTGTCAGGGCCCTTCATTTGTTAAAGAAAATAAACACTTTTCGTTATTTTAACTTAATGGTATGTTAATTTGATTTAATTCACTCTGGTCTGTGTATTTGTGTATATACTCATCTTATTTGCACCCAAAATCCTAAGAAAACATAGGAGATCCCAGTGATGTAGTAGAAAAGTATTAAAATGTAATTTTAGAATATTCACTTAGGAGCGTCATAAAGTCACCGTTTTTAATTAAACTTCAATTATCTATTGAAAACGAGAACGTTTATTAAAATGAGTTTCCCTAAAACCACTTACATTTTTGGCAGCGTTATCCAAAAATATTGTATTCCTTTAGCAACATAATGTATTTGTTAATCTAAATACCCAAAGCGTCCGTCGTTAGCATAGTAATGTATGAAAATTAAATGTAATATGACGTACAACATTAAGGTATCCTAAATTATTCTCATTAGGGTAATATGGCTGTGAATTTTTTCATATGGACTTTGGCTGAACCATTTACGTGTTGTCTGTTGTATGATACAATACATTTCAGTATGTTCTAAAATTTCTTGTGTTATGTTATTTCTATCTAACTTTAAGTTTAATAGAGTAGTTTTGGTTTTTGTATTAAGCATAAGGTAGGGAAGAATAACATGATCTGTTCCAACAGTCCTCATAAAAAGTAACCTAAGATCGACTTCCAGTAAGTGTTTGTACGGGATTGATTGACAATCACAGGAGAAACGGTCACACCAAAAAACGAGTCTAATACGCAAGAGTTCCCGGCTCGATCTCCTGCTAGATTGATATCTGTATGATGGATATAATTTTTTGTTCTGGGTCTGAGTGTTTATATATTTGTTTTGTGTGTTCATGGCATCCATGACACCGGAAAAATTCTAGTGTCGGGCCATTGGTGTTGTAGTAACTTTACAATAATAACTAGTGGACCCGCCGCAATGGTCGAAATTCAACCATAATTAAAACTAAATGAAAACTGAACTAGATACACTCAAACAAAAAATAAAGTTTTACAAGTATTTTTTGTGTTAGGTTTAATTCGATAAGTTGCATTTAAAGGAAACAACGCATTTTCTGACTTAGACATTTGTCATAGTTGACCATATGTATTTTACATTGTGAGTATTGTTGAATTTGATGCAAAGAGTGAATTATGTTTAACTTAATGTCACTATGACACTATCCAAATAAAAGCATATGGGCAGAATTATATTTTGATATTTGTATCCTATAAAACATCTCTATACACCTTTATACCCCTCTAAATAAGAAGGTATGTAGACTAGACCTAAAACGAATGAATGTCTGCGAAACAGATGTAGAGTCCTAGAAATATGTTTTTCGATGTCCCCGTAAATGAAATCGCCGGTATCAGCTGCTTGTCTCTTTAGGGCGTATAAATTTGCTTATTTTGCTACATAAATTTACCTTCAGTTTTAACGACGTGACGCGACCTTTTTGTGAAGGTGCTGAGTGAAGTGTCGCATTGTTGGGATGATTGAACGGACTTGAGACAGCAGAGGGCAATGAGCGACTTTTGAGAAGAGTCATTCTATTAGGGATTAATATTTAGATATTAAATTATCACATCTGGTGAGAGAGACTTTACTTATCTGAGGTGTTCCAACTTAGTCTTCAGGTAGCAACGTATGATCATTGGTAATATCGAGGACTCATATCTAATCTGTGCTTATTATAGATGTACATGGGCAGCAGTAACTAATCATCAGTTGGACGGTATGCTCATTTGCTTCTTTTATTACATAAAAAAAGGTTACTATACTTATAACTTCACACTGGAAACTTCTCCTATGTCATGGATGTCATATCACATAGAAAGACGGATACACAAAAACCCAGAATACTTACAACGAAAATCTAAATTCATCATTCAGATATCTGTCTATCCGGGGATCGAGCTCAGAACCCGGTCAGACCCTATCGCGTCAGAACGGTGTGGTGACCGGTGTGGTGACCGCTCAGTAACGCGGATCTTCCTCATATGGATACGAAAGACTCAGAGCTGGTTGAAAGGGCTGGTTAGGGTAGACTAATACGGAAGTGAGCGCCGATAAAATCCTAAAAAAATCGAGTCGAATACCTAATAAGTAAAGTAAGCAATCGAATCACGATTCCCTCACTTATTTCCATCTGAAAATCGAATGATCACAATATTTCTCTTCTAATTTTCTAAGAGCTGCGTGAAGCGGGTGAGATCATGTTGCCTGCATTCCAACTGTTTGCATTGAACTGCTAGGCGGCACATTCTGTTTGAACTGTAGATTGAAATGGTATCAGAAGACCACTACTCTATTTGGTGAACTAACTTGAGAGATGCTCGAACGACAAATTCATGTTATTTTAACTATACAAATAAATGGAATTGATCTGTCCGTGGTTTCAATTTAAAGTGATTGTATGTCTTTATATGCATATTGAAATGTTGGAAATTGTATAGGATTATTTTGACTGATTAGATTTTTATGCGAAAATTGAGGATCTTTTCAGTGAACTCACAGCTGTAGCCCCTTTTTTAATAATTACGTTTATCCCTCTGCCCTCAAAGGCCCATTCCAAGAATTTAGGGCTGATCATAGTCAACGTATAATTAACCCGAAATAGTTCATAAATTTTTATTGCCTCCTACGAAATGTACGCGAAAGAAGAGTGCTAGGCCCCAGTACGATGACAAACTGACAGCAAAGAAACATGAATTCTTGAAGATAAGATATTCCTACTTTACAAAGTGTTTTTTTCATTATTCTGTGGAGGGATCGGGATACCGTTGTTGAAATGCAAACAGTTTGCACTTTCCAGCTGCACTGTATGCTCAAGCCACCGCAAATTTGTTTGCACTATTGATTAGATTACAAGTTTGCACCAACTCGCTGTACGAATGAAATGTTCTGGGGTTGAATTTCTCGGTTGAACAGTCTTACAATTGGCTAGAATAGCTTATAAATTTCAGCTTCTTCGACTGAAATCCCGCAGTTCAAATTCTAGATGTACTTTTAATTTTACGATGCTGATGAATTTCTCGTAAATATAAATAATAAAAATATAAATCGTATATGTGAAGTTCATTATCGATTCAATTTGTCATATACGACTTATGTTTATATAAAACAATCATTATCACATGCAAAATATTGCGACCTAATTTGCAACCTAAACGCAAAAAACTTGAAGGTCTGTCTACCGATATGTGCATGACTTCAGTCTTAGTTACTATAGTTTCGTTAAACTCCTCTCATTTTAAGGGGAAATAAAATCAATTTTAAGTCCTTGATTCCTTGACTGTATTTAATATTATATAAATTAATTTTTGGAGTTTTAAACAACGTAACTACGTTTGTATATATTAATACGTGAAGCGAAAATTTGCGGTACCATTGTTCGAATATTCCAGGCACAGAGGAGTATGAGAGTAGGCATACGGCAAAGATCATGCGGAGAAGATTTTTAATAGATAATATTTATGTAAATTGGGTTACAAAATATATATTAAATTAACTTAACAAATTAAACCTCATTTTCTCTATAATGAATGTTTTTTTTATGTACAGATTAAAATACATATACAAGTTTAGTTTTTGTATGTTTTTAATTATGGTCGAATTTCGACCATTACGACTGGTCATTGGTATTACATTAGTATTAATTTACTAGATAAAGCACTATTCGCAAACAGTATTCAGTTCCCAACTAATGTAGTTAAATGCATTAGACACCACAAATTTGTTTGCACACTATTGATTAGATTTGCACTTTGAACTTTAGCTGGTATGTTGTCTTAGGATTAAATTCCCAATTGACGCCATTTCGGAGTTGACTTTGTACTGGTTTTGCGCCATTTTAGTCTAGTTCTAAACTGGCCTTTAAGTTTCTACGAAAACCCACTTATATTTTAACGCAAGCTCTGAAACCTTTTATTTTATTTGTTTGTATCATCAAAAGTCGGGAAATATGATAAAAAGATAGGAAATATTAATATTAGGAAGCGATAATTTTTTTTTTACTTTTTAGGTATTAAGAATCACCGTGTCTAGGTGTGAAATGTACTACGATTGATGTTTTAAGACTTTAGAGTAGAATTACAACCCTTTTTTCTACTGTTTCATACTGCTTTTTGCTTTTAACTAATAACACTTAACATTTTAGCAGAAATGTTAAGCACCAATGCGTGACCGTTTCATTGAGGTGGAGCTGAGATAAACGCGGTATTGCCACTCGAGGACAAATATGAGACCTCGTACCTTCCAACATCTATTAACGACCTAAACAAAACTCATCAAGGTACTAAAGTGCTAGAGAGGTTACTTCAAACGTAAATCGTGTTCCTTTTTGGTAATTTAATGTCCCTGAAGCATTGAACAATAATAATACCACAAATACCGTTTAACATATCCTTCAAAACTACAGCGCTTGTTTTGGTACAAAGGGGCATGCATGATATCCGCATAGACTATGACAAGAGTGGTACAGCTACAGTTGAATGGGACATAAGGGGGGATTGAAGGGGTCAAAATTTACAATAAATTACCAAAAAATATAAAAAAAATTAAACCAATAAGTATATTTAAAAAGAAAATGATGGCATATGTAATAGAAAATATAAGTTAGTTGTCAAAATGTACAAACAAAATATAATAATATAAAATTTCACATTATAATAAATATTCCGTACGGTTTATAATAACTGCAAGAGCGTGCTCACTGTAATATTATTCATAAACTAGC
>DWNY01001668.1:0-12213 GCA_018250635.1 Telegonus apastus
ACAAAATAATAAATAAAACAAACCATCTAAAGTGTCCGTGTGAGGTTTGTTTCCCAAAACACTGGCGGCATTCCCTTGCTGCACAGCAAGACTTATTCTTTGTGCAAAGTAGCCGCCAGTCCTTGGTCGGTTGGAAGCATGGACAAGTTTGGTCGATATATCTGACATGAATCTCTTCATGTCAGATGACCATGGACCCATGGTTTCTATAGCAAGGGCCGCAAATAAATAATTGTCCAGTCTGGACTTTACAGGATAATACAGAGTATTTCCGTCGTGTAACTATTGAGATTGCGTAATATAGATTACTTATAGTCATGATTACGTTAGGTTATTTATACATTTTCACATTTTACTTCCTCATATCCAATTCACATACAAGCCTGTCGTTATTTCCACGCAGTTCATTTCTCGAAGATCGATACGCGCTCAGCTGTTTCCGAACTTGTTTCATTAAATTCAAATTTCGTGTTGTACTTATTAATTCAAGCGAGCGTTTCTCCGTACGTAGCGGCTCCCGTGCACGCCTGCTTTTTATATTCCGGAATTTTAGCAACAGAGAGTTTTAGTGTGTGAAATTGTTTTACTGTAGATACGATCTATATGAAACGCGCACAGTCCTGCGGCTTGTGTTAATTGTAAGTCTACAAAGTTAGTGTGAAAACATAGACCCGAGACACGACGCCGTAAAATCCCACAACAAGCTTAGGCAAAATCACAAGACGACGTATTGCGGAACTATGCGAGCACGTAGCTTTTTACCGCGTCGTGAATTTCTACGACATATTGTAGAAACTACTACTACGGTATTCCCTGCCTGTCGTAAGAGGTGACTAAATGTGGGATCGCATACCATCGTGGACCATACGATGCGGTAAGCGCAACGCTCGTCCGGGTAGAGCCCGAAGGGACAACGCACTCAGAGAACTCATCGGCAACGGTACATCGGTGGCGTTTTAGTTCGGTAAGAAAATGAAGGTTTCCCCGTCGATAACAAAAAAAAGGAATATACTTCGCACATCGTAGACTGTAACACCATCACAACAATCGTGGGATAGCGCCGGCCACCGGTGGTTTTAATTTAAAGGCTGAAGGAAGAAGAGGTCGTCTTTTGACTGCTATTACGGATGAGAAAATGCTACAGGTGAAAAAAATATTCAAAAAAGCCAGCAAATTATATACCAGAAGATTGAGCACAATTTTCAGATACATCCAGGAAGGGTTCATGACATCTACACAATCACCTATGCGTTAGAGGGTTATTTCGCGCTGAATACCCCACAAAATCACCGATATTTAGATGCGCCCGCGCACTCTGCGATCAAGATGAGGGTCTTCCTAGACACTGTACCATAAAAACTTCAGTCATCCACCTTACAGCGCTAATTTAGCACCGTATGATTTCTTCTTTTTCCCTTAACTAAAAAACCAACTGAAGGGAACATAGTTTTTATCGCCAGAAGATGCGCCTACTGCATTTCAGAAGGTTGTTGAGGAAGTACCGCTAAGAGACTGGAAAATGCACTTTTAAAATTGGTTCAAAGTCATGAAAATTTATATAGACTCTGGTAGAGAGTTCTTTGAAAAGATTTCATAAATGCTAAACTTTTTTTTCAAAATTTTCTGAGTGTCTTATGTATTGTACTGCATAATTGCTTGCTAATGCTTTAAAATATATTAGTAAAAATATTCCCACCAACTCAAATATTGAATTACGTTCAGGAATTAAATACATCCAGTTTAAGTCAACTTATCACGAAGTTATTTCATAGTCAGTTTACGAACGTATGCAAATATGTGTGGAGAGATAGAATTACGGGGAACACAATAGTGAGATTGTATGAAAGCAAAGTTACTACTAGTCGTTTACTGTAAAACAAGTTTGGGAGTTCATGTTAAGCAATTCACTTAAAGTTCGTGCATAATCACATTCGGAGACGAAACTTTGATACGTTGTTATGGAATATTGTTGTTAAATATGAATATGGCCATAATGGGAATATGCTTCGTTGTTGATGAATCTATAAACATTACACATATTGTGTTCTTAAATAAACTGATAATAACCACGTTGTAAAAAATATATGTATATGTAACTACGGAATAACGGTAAAGGTGCTAGGCGTACCTATATACGTGTGACAACTCATGACAGTGACCGTTGCGGGTAGTCGACGTGCGTCGATAATGACAGGCGGCGACAGTAAGCGACAGACGATAGTCGCAGACATTCGACAACATACGATCGCTGGTGGTGGACGTTGATGTTGACGACGGCTACAGAATGTCGACATGCGTCGCCGATGCTCGCAAGTTAACTTATTGTCGCTCGTATGTTACCTCCCCAATGTATTAAACAAATTTCAACACGACTTTCATATTTTTTCCCGGTGAGTTTGTCGATGCACGTAGAAGTTTGAAAAATGGACCAATCGATATCATTTATTATTTTTCGCAATAGGTATATTTGTTTTGTTTAGAAAGTAATGCATTGATTTCTTTAAAACCTAATTAATATTCACATTTATCAGATGACACATGGTCGAGTCGGTGATAAATTTAAAAGCAACCAAAATATAAGTAAATAATTATAAAATCAGACCAAAGGTGCCACCTACCGGTAGAATGACAGTAAAATAATAATTAGAAGCTGAAAAGGATTTGACTTTTTTTCTAACATTTTCTCTAACAAGCCTACTCAATTAACATTAGCAGGAAACTTTTTACGAAGAAAAAATAGTAGTTATTTAATGGAAAGACTTAAGTGGAATTTAATCGCGATTAGTTCACTCCGTGGCCGTACGAGGCTAAGCTGTGATGCATGAGTCTTGCAGTTCCTCTGACATACCGTGTACGAACTACTTGAAAGAATTATCGGCTGCCACATGTTACGTGCTAAAAACTGTTCCATTTTCGGTTACTAGAGCTCAGTAATTTTGTAGGCTAAAATAAAATGTAGGTACTGAATAAAACCTTTTGTAACTAAGTTGTGTATTCTAAATTATAATGATTTGTACGTGATTAGACGTGCCCGCGGTTTCACTCGTTATAAAAATGAAACTTGATATACATATGTAGGTTCATGATTGAAACTTTATGCTCACATTTAACAATTTCAACGAAATAACATTTTTTCAAAAAGGACTGAAATCTATCCCACGGATATGAATATTTTCCCGGGATATAGCGTCGTCTATGTCGTTGTCTGATCTCAACTACTCCTATGCAAAGAACATGTCCAAAAATTAACACTATAAAAACCTGTATACCATAGTACCCACAGAAACACGTTTTTTTCGGGCTAAATGTAATTATAAACATCTGACCACCAATCCTTCATCAGCAAAATAATATATGTAAGATAAGATTTTTGATATACCTACATATTGCATTGAATTCATATATTGTATTGTAATTTTTAAACGAATATTTTATTATATGTATTAGATCAAGAATTAAGCAACATCGCCTGTATTGCCCAACAATTTACTAGTATAATGAAGCAATGTGTAATATTTAGTGGATCGTGCTATATGCATGAGTCATAGGTCGCCTCACCTCGGGCTCGTACAAACCCATACATCAGACTGTTTAAACGGAGACCCGCATACCGCGATCCCGATTACGTGTCGGAAGTAAGTTATGGTATTGCAGACTACACACATGTGATCTACATTTTTATGATAATGTTTGTAGAAGGGACTATAGTTGAACGGTATTGAAAATAAAATGGCAGGTTGGCAAGCGAAGACGATCCATGAGTATTGTTAAAAGAAAATTATTAATAGTATTTTTACTTTTTTTTAATGGTGGTGGGTTGTGATTGGTTTGGTCAAGAATGTGTGCGTGGGTTTATATTGAACACTTATATTCTTATTGATGTAGCGCCTACACGGCAGTTCTTTGTTCAAAAGATGTCGCAAAATCAGACAAACTTGAGGTTTGACTTAAAATTCTGAAACTTGACCGAATTCACGTAAAACTTTTGTTCTGTTTAACTTCTGTTTGATTAAGGTTATATTATGTTGGGTGAATGATTGTGGTTGTTATTGTTCAATCTATACTATACCTAGTACTAGTAAATGCAGCAGTCCGTTTTCGAAATCCTCAGAATTAGCTTTGTTAGATGAACACGTAAAGTGTTGAATTTTCATGACATAATTCCTAAATTAAATTTCACGAGTTTTTTTTTTACTAATACTATCACAGATTTCATTAATAATATCACAGAAAAAATATATTATATACGAATAATGCTCACGACAAACAAGTTTTTCACTTGCCGAAATTGCGATCCAGTATGGTACATCTCTCTCTAGATCTTACACCAAGAGTAGCCGTTAAAACGAAAAAGAAGTCAGTAATTTATTTTACATACTTATACGGAAACTGTAAGCTAAGCTACTGGGCTAGGCACTAAAGTGCGATCAGTATACCCGGCAAGAAGTTATTCAAACAGAGTGATGCATTGCCCGTACCGCGAAGACTTGACTTAGGACCGCGTAGAAACTATAATTTAATCGGTGGCCGCGCGACTATTAACTTAGTCTGAAAGTGCATTTGCAAGGTAGAACCGAACAGTAGGTATAGTTCGACCGAGGAGGTACCACCGCCACACCTATTTCTAGGATGAAACAGTTCTTCCGCTTCGGTGGTGAGGTATGATTACCGACTCACATACATAACAGACAAATCTTATTCCTCGATTTACGATTAAAAAAGGGAAAAATCCCAATCCGCTTGATGAGAAGAGATCAAAATACCAATGGATGTTTTTATAATAATGAAATTGCAAGCGAGCGGGCAATCCATCTGATGAGTCCCTCCTGAGGTCAGCTTTTTGGCTCTAGACCTAAGTTTAAGAGCCTCGAATAAGTCCCCCTTACCATACCCTTCAGACATGAACACAGTAGTGCTTAACTGCTGTTATTAGGTAGAAACGAAAACGGCGCTGGTGCCACCGGATTCGAACCACAAAGTGTTGTATCACCTGTAATTTAGGTATATATGTATTTCTAGTAATATTAAGAATCATTATTATAATCGACATATCAAAAATGACGCATGAACCCATATAATCATTTTAAAGTAATCCAATAAGGCTCCGGTCCCGGCATCCACTTGCCTCGTTAACGTATTACCAGCACGCACAATGTGTTTATCCCCGCCGGATATCACGTCCGGATGTAACGTTAACCAGTTCTGTCAACAATGGAAGACAAATCTTCAATACTTTCTTTACGTAGGGATGCTACTTATAGATACAATTAAGTGCAATATTCTTTTAAGAAGCGATAATTGCAATTTTGAATGATTGTTTATCCAATATTGTTGCACCGGAGAGGTACCACTGTCACATAGATTTCTAGCGTAAAGCAGTTGTTGAGTTTCGATGAAAAGGTATAGGTACCAGCTTCTATATAAATGAATATATAATCTTTGATATAAATGAAGTGTTCTTATTGAGACAAGTCCACACATTTAAATTCTTAACATGTAATTCCCCAGAAGTAGAGTTTAAAGTGGTAGAATCCCGTTTGGGTTCTTTTCCAGCTACACCACCGCCACATCTGGTTCTGCTTTATAACAGCTGTGTTAAGTGCTGCTGTGTTCTGGTTTGAAGGGTGCGGTGAGGGAGACATACTTATTCGATACATACATAAGTATATTTTATGTCAGTGGAGATAATTCGCTCGACTGTTATTATTAAACATTATGTATTACCGAATTTAGGTTACGAATTATAGATTCGATTAAGATTAAAAGATTTTATTAAACATATGCGTAATGTGTAACGGAACGTTGAACAGACAGACGGTTTTGTCATTTTTTTTATTTAGCGTGTGCAAGGAGCGAGCGGGGGTTTATATTTTAAAACTTAAAGTAGCTTATGTTACGCCTTATACCATCAGTTACCTAACAGTGAAGTCTCGTCAAAATCGGCCCAGTCGTTTCGTAGATTACCCGGAACAAATAGATAGAGGCAAAAAAAATAAGAACTGTGCATTTGTTACAAGTACTGTATACTCCCACTTTCACATGCATTTAGAAAAATCTTCTTATTTTGACAATACAAAGACACTTCAATGTTATTTATTTCTATGGATAGAAGTAGTAAATGCATGATATCATTACAGGTGATTTGCTCCATCTGAGGACTAATATGATGATCGGTCGCCTAATATGTAAATCATCCGGTATTCCCATCCTACCAAAAACTCAAAAACTGCTTCAAGTAAGAAACGATGTGATGGTGACAGTGGTCAGTCTATACAATAAACATAAAAAAGCGAAAAAATCTGTACTAGTTATACCTTTTAAATTATCTTGACATAGAGACCATGACCGAAGGATATTTCATTTTGTACTTCGACATCGGAATGCCACGTATTATTTTGGCTTAGTATTAATTAACTGAATTATTAAAGACCTTTGTATATTAGTGTTGAAATAATTGAAGTGATATTCATTATTTGATTTGCGTTGACACATAATTCGAATTATTTGTGACGTTAATTAAGATAATATAATTGTCACCAGCCGATAAATATTTTCTATCTGTATATATAATAATAATGGAACTCGTGCTCGCCGTCTGTGTATTTAAAATTACTTGCCGCCAAAACAACGGGATTGAATTCATTGAAATGAAGATATATTCGTAGTACAAATCTTAACTTTCCATATAGGCTTTATTTCATCCAAGTTGATATTACAATTTAAGAAGTAACTTTTTTTACGTCGAATTACGTACGTTTAGTTCTACCTTAGTGGACGTTATTGTAAAAACATCACTGACTCGCGGGCATACTTCTAAATACAAATGGCAGAACAACGTTCACCTGCACAGCTAGTTATGAATAATCAGTATAAGTATACATAATATACTTATGTATACATACAACCAATTTAGCTGTTATGAAGTAATTGCGCTTTGGTTTATGTTGAAATCATAATAATCTTGGAACACCAATAAAGTTCCGTACTAAAATAGGAGGTTATTTTTAAGCACACAATAACCATTATGAGTAAGTGCTGGGTTGTTGAAACTAGCATGAAATAAGTTTAGCATATTCCTAAACGCGAACTAAGTTGTACTCGCTCATGAACCTTATGTCCACGTGTGTTTATCTGAGTCATTAAATAAATGCTACTGTCAACTCTCTGTGGTTATCAACTCTTCGTGGTCTGCTCTGTAGGTACGAAATTCGAAGTTTAGTCCGATGACCCGAAACATTGGATTTTTTTTGGGTTAAAGCTTTCATAATAGCATCTTACAAGTTTAGATAAAAATAAGCAAGGGTTAGAAATAATGAAACGACTTTTTCAACGTTTTTAGAAAATCAGACTATATATGTATAGTGGATTTACATATAGCATGAATTTTTTGTATGATGAAATTAGTTTACAGTAATCTTCGCGTCCAAGGTCGCGGGCAACGGCTGGTATTTTAATATATAGGTATTTATTAACACAATTTTGGTAAGTTAACTGTAACTTTTTAAAATTGCGAACTCATACTAAGATTGTAACTCATACTGTATATTTTTGACGGACTTGACACTGAAATTTGTACCTATTTTAGATCTGTTTGCATCATTGAATTCGACAGATTTTTCGGATATTTTTGAATCCGTAGTCGACTCAGGTAATCCGTAAAATTAAATTTGACAGCTTCATCGAATAGTTACGACAAATATTTTCAGGTCCGAAATTTCGTTCGGGTATACAGATTAGACCCTCAGGTAACAGCTTCGGGCATCGACAAATTTTCGAGTCGTAAGACGTGGGTGTCGAGACTCGTAAAGTTGTCGCGCATAAACGCGAACTTGCAATAAACTAGAGCAATTTGTGTACAAATAGTGGGAGCTCGACCACTCTCCACCGGGACTCAGTTTTACAACCGCTGGCGTTACGGTTGATGCATAATTCAGCGGCCATAATTTCAACCGTAGTCTCAGCTTGGCGATTTATTGTCTATCAACGCCGTGTTAGTGTGTGAAAACTGCTGGGTTGATGGCAAAGCGGAACAATTGCATTACGCGATAACGTTCGAAAAGAGCCATTATACACTTTTATTATTGTTAATAGAGTCTGCGTTCAAAGAAAATCTTTAGGCATTTGTCTGTTATATCCAGTAATGCAGCATGGGTAAGTGCGCTCAGGTTGAATTCGCCGCCCCTTTAGGAATTTAAGATGGAAAAAAAGAAATTGATCGCCAAAACGACTGCCGCTATTCTGCCCCAACGGAATATGTCGTCCGGAGGCGCAAGTATTTACTTGTTATTAAATATGAAAAAAATATATATCTGAAAAAACACGTCCATTTTTCTTTTTTATGACATGAAGAAATGATATTATATAAAAAATACCTAGAACAATACCAGTTAGATAAGTTATATAAACGGAAAGAGCTCATATTCTACGAATATACAATTTCATATATCCCGTATACAATATAGAAATGTACAGTGAAGACCACCATATAACTAGGAATGCTAAAATATTCTGAATGCCTTTTCCTCTAGTTAATAGTATCAGACGTTACCTTGCGGAGCACCATGCACTTGCCATTCTATACCATAAAATAAAATGGACATTATGGGCAGGCCGTAACGCACCGCAACGATTGCAAAAATCTTCCTTAAAACTGCACATCGCAAGCCACCCTCAGTTTACAGCTGGCATGTTGCGGTTTATGCATAATTCAGTAGCCATAATTCCAACTGTAGTCTCAGCTATGCGATTTATCGTCCCATCAATGCCGTGTTAGGACAATGTGGGATACAGATTGTAGACGAGGATGAGGACTGAGCAAACAGATACTGATTGCTTATGCAATCCTATACCGTACCTAAAGACAGGGACCGAAATAGCTATTTACATATATACATTTGCATATGAGTACATTTATACAAGCTGCTATAAAGCCTAGTGCATATATAAAGGGGTCGATAAGTATAATTCGATATATTGCGACATTGCGCACCTGTAATATGAGTGGAACTTAATGACAAAGCAGATGTCAAAGATATCTTACTAATATTATAAAGCTGAAAGTATGTGAGGATGGATGGATGGATGTCTGGTACTTTATACCTTAAAAACGGTTAAAGGGTTCTGGATGAAATTTATAGTTACAGAGATAGATTATAGTTTGGAATAATATATAGGCTGTTTTTGATGGATAGATTAGTTTCAGTTTTTTCACAGACCAAGGGTTCGACATGTTATCTGCATGGTGGTGGAATATAATGTTACATTTTTTTTTTAATACGAGTGAAATCGCGGGCGCGTCTAGTTATTTATAAAGTAGTTTTTATTAAGTCCGTGCCGCATATTTTGAAGTTACTAAGTTACTTACGTTAATTTGACAATGTATGGAAATAACGGTATTTTCTCAAAAATGAGCCCTTTAGTTTGCCATGTACTTACAGTTACTTTCCAGCATCTGATCTTTATGAAACAACTCAAAATGAACTCGTTTGTGTACCGGGTACGGATCGAGATTTAAAAAAATCCTGTTATGCAGTTTTAGCTTTTATCATAATCGGTCTTGTAAGTCCTTTCAAAAATTTTCGATGTTCCTTATAGGTTAAGATTTGGCCATCCCCGCATACTTGAAAAAAATCTCCGTGTACGTAGAAAATATATATTTTGGGTACATGGTGCCTTTTCTAAAAGGTATCCCTAACTACAACTGCAAACTAAACGTAAACAATAAAATTCATTGGATTTCCAAAATTGGATGTAATTTGGCATTACAGCGGAATCGTTGTCGAATGGTCACCCATGTAATGACTACTAACGAAAGGGTCGAAACGCAATGACTACTAAATAGTCGGAATACAAACCTAGGTTGGGACCACAACTAATTTGGATTACATTTCTATGTATTAAGTATCTGAATCTCAAATTAGAGTTCGGTTTGTGTCAGTCGATGAATGAGACTGTTATGGAGGTAGTATTTTGTAATCTATATATTAATACATGAAGCGATTTGCGGTACCATTTTTCAAATACTGCGCGCACGAAGGAATGTGAGATTATGTTACGTTAAAGTTCATGAAGAAAAGGAGCGGGGTTAATAATCTTTGTGTATGTGTACTGTTACAAATATATTAAAATTAACTGAATAAATCATGCATTGTTCACATTACTGACAACAATACTGACTTTAAACAATATCGTCAACTGTCTATATCAAAACATGCGTTTTGAATGGGACTTAGTAGATTAAACCGCATTTTCCTTGTAATGAATGTGTTTGTAATGCAGTTTTTTATTTAGATTTTCAATTATGGTCGAATTTCGACATTTGTTGCGGCGGGTCCACTGGTATAAATTATACGACAGACACCATAAACACTATTCCGCTATTACGATTTTGGGTCAGTATCACAAACGACACTAAGGATCCCAATAATTCGGTTTTGCGGTGTTCCCGAAACGTGCCGCCCAACTATTTTGTTTGTTAAATGTAATTAGGACGGCTTATTGTTCACGGATTACCGATTGTTCTCACCCTCACACATTTCTTGTTTTATCATTCATGTAACTGCTGATTTATGTATAATTTATGTTTGTTTTGTTAATATTTTTGATAACACTCAAGTGGTCTAGTTTATTTTTACATAAGAATGAAGTAGCAGACGCAATTGCTTTCTACACATAATTGCTCAATTTATTTGGTTGTTTCAGTATGATAAAAGCGAAAACAGATAACGGTCTAAGCCGATGACAGCCCCCAATCTCTGTCACCAACGCAATTGGGGGTGCAAACCCTCGCGATAATACCGGTCCCATGTTTTTTGTGCCCCGGCTCAGAGTACAGAATCGTCTATTGTTGTTACCTTCCGAGAAATACGGTTAGCGGCTCTGACACGCGGCTTACGAACAAAGCCATAAGACAAAAGACAACCGTAACAGGAGTGACATCATGAGAAAACCACAATAAGTTTTACCGAATAGGAACAAATATGAAGCCATTATTATATTATGAACATAACATTCACTCTCGACGACTGACAAGTGGCGGTTCACATGGTGAAATGATCTTCATTGTCTGTCACATTTGGATCCGGGAACGATCCTCGACAACATATCTCTGTGATGAAAACAGCATTGCGATCTGGGTCTTAGTATTTATGGATGTACCTCGGCACCCATGATTTATAAAATCTGAGTAAGGCTACAAGTATATAAAGCCTCAGCCATCTAGTAGAAAACCACTCCACTGCAAGCGAGTTCCAGCCTAGGAAGCGGTCAAGCTCTGACAGTCTCAGCTATGAACTTGTATATAAGTGTGATTCAGGAATGGTGGAAATGGTGACATGCATACAAGTGGTGGCATTTATTGACGAATTGTGAATGAGCTTTCCTGATTTTTTGCGAGGGTAGCAATTGTTGTTAACTAGATAGAACTTTGATCTTATCTGGGGTTGATTACAGATGTCCATGGGCGGCAGTGGCCACTTTCCGTCAGGTGGACTGCATGCTCGTTTTCATTTGTACAGTCCTACCTGAGGTCGACCACAGGTGCGTTGCTACCACTGAGTACTAAGTTGGAACGCCTCGAATAAAAATCTCCTTACCACACCCTTGAAACCAGAACACAGCAGCGCTTAACACTGCAGTTATAACTAAATACTGTATAATAATATATCCTAATGATAGGTACTTCATAAACTTGTCACATTATCGTACTTTAACTGTGTGAGATATTATATAGGATGTAGAGTGTGCATTCACAAGAAAGGGCTTTATCGCAAAGTTCTTGCTACCCCTAAGGGACAAGGGTGTCTTCAATGACACAACCGCGTTGTGTGTAGCTCCTTATACCTAAACTTTGAACGGAGTAAACACGCTTATTACCACGACGTAGATCAAACGATTTTTTTATTATTTTGTACCCTCTATTTCTAAAGATTGTGAATAATATGCACGCTTTTGCCTTTATAAGTAATAAACATTATGTAAGTCACCATAATGATTGTATTTTGAAACGATTCAAAATATCCAAATTTTTCTTTGGTTTAACATTTTGTTAACAATGTTATACTTAGAGTTAGGATAACCTGTTTTGCACAAATCCATGTTCTAAGTATAAGATGGTACACGATCGTTTTGATGGAGGCATGTATACGACGAGCCCCGTGACGGAGCGCATACTATGCGTGTCACGCAATGGGTTCCGAGTTCGATCCCCGGCCA
>DWNY01001669.1:0-12212 GCA_018250635.1 Telegonus apastus
TTGTTTATTTCATATTTTTAGAGATAAAAATATTTCTAACATTATTCTAAACTATTTATCAGACCTCAGAAACTTATTAACTTTTCAGAAATACAGTTTTAAGCGAAAGAAGAAAGAGAAATACCAAACCACTTAGATCTAAAGTAAGAATGAAAAAGTGAATTGAATGTGAATTGAGTGAGTGAATAATTCACCCTAAATATTGTCAACACAAAATCAAAAACCGCACTAAATGAAATAATTTATAGTAAAAGATTATCACCAAGTTTTCAAGACATCCTTAGTATTTACATGAGATATATGCCCAATAATTCTAGTATTTCCAAAATATTTTCCAAGACCATAATCGTCATTAAACCTCCGAATCCCATTAACAATATCAATCACAGGCACCCCCCTGAGCGTGTCCTAAATTAGTACTCTCCCGGACCAAAATTAATCATCTTTGAAGTAAGATGACTTGCAACTTCATGTAGGGTTGGTAGGTACACGTCGAATTCCCTTATCGAGATCGGAATACGATTTTACCAATTGTCTAGTAATTATAATTGTCCCAAATCTGTTTCCACTAATTTGTGTTGTCTAGATGTCAAGAGCGGTACGATTTTTTGGGCTTTGAATCTGGCGGGCTCACTACCACATCTATTTTTTGTTTAATGACAGCTATATGAAGGGCTGCTGTGATTTGGTTTAAAGGGCACAATTCGGTATTCTAACTGTTCCCTGAAATACTTATTCATGCTATTTTGAAAATATTTGTTTTTCCATTTTCATATATTATACTTGTTGTTTGTAATATAGTGTCATTCTTTCTTTCTACCATTAAGAAATATTCAATCTTTGTATATTTTTTTCTTTGCATAGTTCTCCATATATAATATATACTATTTCTACATACTCAACATCTTTGGGGTAAGACACCAGTTTCAAATATTTGTTCTTCTCCTTTCGCTGAACATATTCATACGTCAGTTACCACAGTTCCATCTCATTCAATTTCCAATCTTCACAAACTTGTAGCTATTTACCGCAATTTCAACATTAATACACCCTACATGTTATTGCATCAACATAGTGATATTTATTCCCACATTTAAATATTCGCTTTTTCCACTATTTCAATCAGTCTACTGAACAACATTCGGTAAACTTTATATAACATACACCAGCTTTTAAAATCACAACCGCATTTAATACAATAGCATCTTAAACATTTAATCTTACTTATAAACGCAGAGCTGCAAAAACATTTCCATTCTGTTCTTACAAGAAAAGGCTAGAGATGGGAGTGTGTTTATTAATGATCCCCTTTTGTTATTTGTTTCAACGGTACATAATGCTAGTGCTTAGTACATTGTACCGAGCCCTCAACATTAGGGTTGACACGTACGATAAATTATGTCTAATGTACCCAAAATGAGTGATGTGGCGTCATTATTTTCGGTGGTTTAAAATGTACCTTGAGATTGTTTATTACGAACTTTCTTATCTTGTTTAGTTCCACTGCGTCTATTCAAGTTAATGTAAGGGTAACTTCAGCATTTTGGGTTAAATGATCTGGTTTAAAGGTACTGTACGAAATATATGTACTTTCTTGTATGAAGTGATTCAATGGAGTTTTTCTACGTTTATTATACTAATAGGTTATCAATCTATCTTATATTTCTTTATTATGTTCATAAGAAGTATTTTTTAGGTTTGCATAACATAACCATTCTTGCCAACATTTTAACATTTTATTTTTATTATTTCATTGAAATAGCAATGAAGTGTTCCTGATGGTAGATAACTACCGCCTATTGACATTTGAAGTCAAGCCTAGCCAAGATTAGAAAGCTACCTATGGTCGACCACAGATGTGTTGTTACCACTGAGATAATCACTCCCTGATTTTACCCTCAAACCAGAACACTGCAATAGGTGTGACGGTGATGCCGCTAAAGTCAAACCGCAATGAATTCTACCACCTCTTTGACATTAATTTGAAAGTATGTATGTAATAAGTATCCTCTCGTAGCTCCTACTTCTATTGCATTATGTTGCCTTAAATTGGCTATCCAAAAAGATTCGAAAATACAGGAATTGTAAACGCCTTTTGGTTTCAAGTCCGTCTTTCTTAATACCGTCTCAAGTTGGTCACGAAAAGGAAAATACGTTTCCAGAATAACTTAGGACGGTATTCGTTAAATTTCAATGGACATAATTCCATTACATAGTACGCTTCACTTATATTTAGTAGATCGACTACTGTTGTGTTACGATTGGAAGGGTATAACGCTTTTTATACTCATAGCCCCCCAGTAGGATTTTCTCCAGTGTCAAGGGTGCCACAGAAACAGAAGCACTAATAAATAAGCACCCAGACCTATTACAGAAATCTAAATTGATCATTTAGATCATCATCATCAATCACTATCTGGCCGGGGTCGAACTCGAAACCCACTGCTGCGTGAGGTGACCACCGCGCCACACGGGTCGTCGAATAAGAAGGATGGTTCGTTTTTTTTTAATAGGTACATAGTTAACGAGTATACACTCCATCTGATGGTAATTGCAGTTGCCCATGGACAGCTGTAAGTCTGTAAACAAACACAGTCTTACCTGAGGTTGACCACAGCGTTGCAACTGTAGAGGACTAAGTTGGAACACCTTAAATAAGTATGTCTCGCACCACACTCTTCAAACCAGAACACAGCATCGATTAAAAGGCAGAAATAGCTATGACGGTGGTCCTCCGAAGACTGGTTCGCTTTCCTCAAAGGGTTTGAAGGAACCTTTGAACCCTCTTAATGGATTTGACACCCATTCGGTAGCTTGATACATAAACATGATACAGCATAACATTAAGTAATCGAGGTGTGTCTAAATTGATATATCTTGGGATTCCCTGGACCGAATATCAATACCGATGACAAATGGATCAGCGGCACGCGATATCGGATTCCGGACATGAAATCATTGCAACTTGTAGATATTTCGAATTATTAATGATTGGACACGTATACTAGTGTTATTGACAATGATAAGGCAAACTACGAGACATTTCTTCATTAATGAAAGGTTGTAGAATCAATATGGATGGACTGCAGGGTTGACCGCCGCACCTATTTTTAGTGTAAAACAATTTCCGTTGCGTTAAAAGATTATCGATGTTTGCTGATTTCAATGTGACGCGACCATCTTAGTCCTAACGAGAGGCATCGTATCTGCCATTGGCTTCATACAGATGAAGCTATTCTATATGTAGTAGACGATATAATATAATCTGTTCTATATGGAGATCTTTACAAAAGTGCATGGGCTACAGAAGATAAAATACTGAACAATAAGCAGTAAAAGATATGACGATGGAGCCATTTTTTCTGTGTTTTGAACCGTTAAAAGTTCTCCACGGTATCGTTAACTTTGAAATTGCAATAATGATCATTCTGAAGGTGGCTAGACTCCGGCGGCACTACCGCCACACCTATTTCTGCCTTGTAATAGCAGTTTAGCGGTGATATGTTCTGATCTAGTGTGGTAAGGGGTCCTTACTTATCCGAGGCGTTCCAACTTAGTCTTTATGGGTAACAACGTATTTTGGGTTGATTAGAGACGTTCACGAACGGCAGTGGCCACTTTCCATCAGGTTATCTGCATACTCGTTTGCTTTTTTCATATTATAAAAAAAATCACATTGATTTGATCTATACTCATGTATCATTTTGCTTTATTTTGTAATGTGTAAAAATGCATGAATGGTTTATGACTGCTGGTATGAATCTGCACGCAAAACATAACCTTATATGACCTTACATGTGTACTTCGATGTTCTGACGATATTTTCGAACCATTCACTTTAAGCTGACATTGAAACATGCAAAAGGAAAAAGAGTCTATCTTTTATGCATGCAGTCGACATTTTATGTATTTTTTAACCTCTTTAGGTATCTGATTAGAGATTTCGGAGCCAACGAATATTCTTTATCGATCTCATATATTATAAGAGCCCTAAATAAGGTCAGTCGCAGAAGATTATATCTGAACCCAGAACAGTCGAACAGTCTTCTGTGACTAATAGAATCACTGACAACGTGGAATGATTTATTACTTTTCATTGCGTCAACACTTATCAAGGTATCCCTGCTGTTTACAAATTTGAGGGTATAAAATTAGTTAAATCCCGATTAACAATGAAGGAAAGTAAAAAATCTACCAATCTGCACTTATCCAACGTGGTTGATTGATATCAGATAAAACCCCGTTTCCATATGAAATCCAGGAAGCCAGATTCTTCCAGATGTCCAAAAGTGACAATGACCACTTAGCATTAGGTGTCCTGCGTACTCGTTTCCTTAAAAACCCTTCTACATTAACTTAATACGTGAACCTGGCAACCTACATACAAACAACAAAAACATAAAACCTCAATTCAACAAACCAAATAGTTTCGAACTTAAAAGCCAAGAGTATCGCCAGTCGATTCTTTATCTGACCAAAATTACATTACAACTGCATTGTGCTCGCCAGTTTCCGTCTTACGTAAGCCGCAGTTACGAAATTGGCTCTCGACTCTCAACCTCCCTATTTATTTGCGGAGATAATGCATCCAGCTTTGCCAATTTATCCTTCCTCCTTTGCATTTACACGGGTTTCTGCGTCCGGAACAATTTTCGAATATCGCAGAATTCGTTTACTGAATTTGCTTGAAAGCCCTAAATAATTTCTAGATACAATTTATGGTCTTGAGGTAAAATTCATTTTGTCTTGTGTAGTTTAGGCACGAAATAAACAATCAGATAAAATGGCATTTTTGCAGAACATATAATAAATAAACAAAATAGATTTAGAATTTTGGCCGAAATACTTTACTATTTTATTGTCTCTATCACACGAACAATTAACAATAATTCATTAATTTTTCATTAATTAAGGTGATAGATAAAATAAATGTATACAAAATCTTTACCTAAACCATTTATTACTCAACATAAAATACAATGTGAACCGTAACGATTAAAGTAAGCTAAAAACTAAGTAATCGAAATAAACATTTCCGAAATTAAATACACTTCAAAACTAATTCCTCCCGGCATCCGTCCAACAAAATCTAGTAGGTACTCTGTTTGGTTTGTCTGGAATCCCCAGTTGGGCCCTTAATTGCATCGGGACGTCCTCGCCGCAACCTAGATTTTCAATTTTCTTATTCCCTCGTTCTGAAACATTTTTATCTGTCGGTTTTAGTACTTCAAAACAGCTTTCCTTAACGCTTCGGTTTAGAAGATCAATATCTCCCAATTCCTCTTCATCCGAGCTACCCACTCCTTTCACTTGAAGAATATCTTCACTTAATTCTTCTAATCTAGACGCTTTTGTTATTTTAGACGCCGCTGTGTTCGTTGTACTCGTTTTGTCTCTCGTGTATAAATCAAACTTCTCTTCAAAACTTGACAATTTGTGTAAAATAACCTTTATCTTTTGTGTTTGATGTTCAATCGACGTTTGCATGTTTTGCAATGCTTTTAAATGTTCCTTATTCAATTCCGTTATGCATTCTTTCAAAGCCCCAATAACCGGCGCCTGAATATTCTCGCAGAATAAGTTTTTGTCCTTCTCATTCATTAAATGAATCTTAATCTTAGTATCGCTGGATGTATTCATGAATTCCGTCGCTACAGCTTCAAAAGATTCTGAGACGGCAACTTTTTGCATTTCATTTCGCTTATTCTTCTTACAATGCCGATCTTCTTTGTGATGTTTTTGCTCCGACATTTCAGACAAAGTGTAAGATAAGGTTCGGTTTTCATTTATATCGTCTAAAGTGTTGTTTTGAGATGAGCTTACAGTTTCTCTCGCGCTAATACTGTCCCTATGTCTTTTCAGTTTTTCACGCTTCAAATTATCGAGCTCGTGCTTATGTTTTTCTTTATCATATGTAACATCTTTCGCTGATTCCTTTTTCTGCTTCAAATAAGCTGACTTCTTTTTACACTTTTTGATTGTCTTAATCGTATACTCTGGGCGTGGCGATGCATTTGTACTTGGTGGTATTGTTAAAGGAATAATCGCTCGAGCAAACCGAATTGTTTGTTCTATAAGCGGATCTTTATTGCTACTGTTTTTGACTGCTTCTCTAGCATCTGTGTTTAAGTTTTCGCTATCAAATTGTTGGCACTTATCCAAAGTTCGTTTGATTTCGGGCGCTTCGTGAGTTTTATTATATTTATTCTTATATTCAGGTAGAAATTTCTTATGTACGTATATAACAGAATCGTAAGAACATTTAGTAGGAAAGTAATTTTCCAAATTAAGTCCGGCTGGCGGTGTAACGTCTAGATAAGGAGCTGAAAAGTAAAATTATGATTTTGAAAAATTTTATATTTAAGCTAGACCAAGTTCAGTGCGGTAGGGAGAAAAGAATTTCGGATTGCAGGCTGCATAATGCATAATAATAAAGTGTCATTTTTTATTACGCTGCCCAAGTGTTAGTTAGCTTTAGTAATCTGAGAATTTTAAAACAGCTTTAAACCACTATAGAGAATAAGAAATAATGGAGAATTCTCAGGCATGAACATTTTTTCGATCTTTTCTTTTACCCAAAAATAGTTAGTACATTCATATATAATAAATAAATATTCATTAAATGATCTTACTCATTAATATTTTACCTGAATCCATCCAAATAATTCATATATTTCTCGAAAAGCGGAGCAAAACCCTTGTTACGTGTCTGAAGTTTTGACAATTAAATTTTTAAATGTCATCATGTCAACCTACTTCAAATAACAAAACTATTTCGAGGGGGTTTTGATTTTAATAAAAGGTTATTAAAGGTAAAGGACAAAGATTTTTTTAACAATTATTTTGACGACCCGCGTGGCAGAGCGGTCACCATACCGGTCTGATAAGCAATCCGGGTTCGACTCCCGGTCAGACAGATATCTGAATGATTAATTTAGATTCTTGTTCTTGGTCTGGGTGTTTGTGTCCATGGCACCCACGACACAGGAGAAAATCCTACTGTGGGGCTATGAGTGTAGTAAGCGTTTATTCTTTTTTTATCTTTTAATCATGTTGTTATATTATTATCTTCGTGAGAAGTCATGCCGTCGATCTAGTAGTAGCACTTCCTCTGATTCGTGCTTGTCGTAGGAGACTGTTAAGGGACAATAAGAAATAAATACATTATCTCAATTTGGGGGACAGAGGCACGACACCAAGAAACCTCTAATTTTTCAAAATTATGTAAGTGTTAAAAATTTTTGTCACTTACTATAACGGTGAAGGAAAACATCATAAGGAAAGCTACATACCTGAATATTCTTTAAAAAAAATCTCAACTTACTAAAGAAATATTTGCTGTATGACTTGTATATGTAAAACAATAAAAAATGTAAATTCAGTATTAACTTAGACCTAGACCTAGATAGGAAATGAACCCGGAACACAACGCCATGCAGTCTAAGCCTTCATTAAATATCAATTGTGCTAACAGTTATAACCCATAGAATAAAATTGAGCAAGTTAATCTATTATTGCTGACTAGGGAACGCACTAGTTTCTTCTAATTAATGGAATACGGACCAGGTCGACAATTAATTTCCGGATTCGAGTAACGAAAATGTTTCAAGCTCCAAAAAAGAGTAATGTACGCTAAAATCATCAAAAGTAACGCAATACAGCGTGCGGTTAGCGTGCAAACATAATATGCGCGTGATTGAATCAATTGTTGATGTTACGTAGGAACACTATGCTGTCCATCTCTTTGATATCGTACCTTTGTTCCTACGATATCCACAAAAAGAGAATGGTGACAAAAAGATCGAGACTACTTCAATTTCGATCCTCAGTTACTTTTATGTTAGTTTCTCAAATAAATAAATAGTTTAAAAAACTACAAAACACGCTTTAAAAAAAAATATGTATATTGTAAAAAAGCGAGAAATGCATGTTGTCAATAAAATATTTATAATTTTATTGACAGACAGATGAGTAGAAAGATCATAATTTTGATATCTCAAAAAGCACCCCACGCCTTTTTACAATAATTATTTTATGCTTTTTAGTTAGTTTTTTCGCATAAACGTGTTTTAGTTTATTAAACTATTATTTATTTTTTAGTTTTTTTTTCATATTCTTACATTGTCGTCGATCCTTGATAAGTATTCAAAGTTTCAAATTAATCCGACGATTCAAAGTCGGTCAAAATCACGGTCAAAGTTTCCGTTACATACATAAATAGATACAACCGAAGATAAAAAAAGGGATGCACTGAGATTATTGTATTTAAGAGAAAATTCGGTATATTTTCATACTCCTCGCGTCCCGTCTTATTTTCAATCTGATCTACTCGTAGATCGCCTACGGGATGTAGAACGCCTACAAGATGTAGATTGTCTACGATATGTACGAGATATACATCGCCTACGGAATGTGTGTCGCCTATAGCAGCGGTCGGCAACGATTTTGGCATCGCGGGCCACATAGTAACTAAATGAGGTAATTGCGGGCCGCATTTAGTGAAAAATCGCTACGAATAAACGTAATAGTCTTTGTTTGTCAGAGGAAAAAGTCGTAAAGAAAAACGTACAGTATTTTCTGAAAGTCGGAGAAAAAAAAATGGTTAAGAATTAATATCTCTCAAGAATGTCTTGAATTGACATTCAAGGAACGTAAACGATAAAAGGGAAATTTGGTACTCTGTGGAGTTCCACTGGCCACGAGGAGAGATACACTGATCACGGGTTGCTGACCCCTGATCTACACTATGTAGATCGTCTATGAATGTCTAATTTCCTGGCGAAAAAAACAAACGTCTCTAAAATTTTACGACTGAATGGTGATCAAGCAGATTTTTTAAATTTAAAGTGGAAATAGGAAACGAGCATACAGTTCAGATCAAAGCCATACCGAAGGTTGGTCACAAATTCGGTACTACCCCGAGGACTAAGTATGCGTAAAGTGTCACTTACAACCTTCAAACCAGAGCACAGCAGCGCTTAACACTGTAGTATCAAGCAGGCATATGTGTGGCGGTGGTGCCACCGGGTTGCACATAAAGGGTTCTACAACCTTCAAAATTATAATAAGCAGCAGATTGTCTACAAAATATGGACCGACTACAGACTATAGATACTTTATAGAATGTAAATCGTCTACACTAATTAAAGAGGAAGTGCGGGAACATACGTCGTTTAATTATGTTCATCACAAGACCTTCAATTAAGTGGTCGGGTTCTGTAATGATCTGCGGTTCGTTCTATGAACAAGATTTGTTGTTGGGCTTGATTTTACTTACACAGATGTCAATGTGGTATTTATATGTGTGACATTGGAATATGAATAGTATAGTGGAGTTAAATCAGCTCGGAGACGTTTTTGCATTCGTAGTAAATGAGGTTTTTGTTAATGTAATGTTTTGTTATGTCATTTTGTTTTTGTATACTTCTTAGAAAAATTTCATTTGATATATGCACAAAAAATGGTCAGCCATCTTGGGGCTTCCGCCATCTTGGATTTAATTCCACGTTATTGATCAAGTCGTTAATCGTCAATCGAGATAATATATTATAAAAATTTTGTCTGTCTGTTTGGCTAAGGCAACCTTCTAGACGGCTGGACCGATTTTGACGGGACTTTCACTGGAAGAATAAAGCATAACTTAGGCTACTTTTATTTTTGAAAAAAGTATTAGCGCGCATTCCACGCGCATGTGGCCGTCATCGCGGGCATTAATATCAATTGCAATTAGGCAGATATTAATGTATGCCTTGTTACTGCTTTAACGAGGATAAAACCGCGAGGATCAGGTAGTTCTAAAATATTTGCAAGATTTTACCTTTTAAGATCATTCAAACTTTCAAGGCTAGTCAAATAACAGCTTACGAAAAGCTTTTATAAGATGACATGTCAGTACGAGTCTGCAAGCAAAGCTTATTTCAAACATAATACACATACATTTATGATGGTAACATATCTTTTTAAATATCAACAAAAATGGGTCACATCTGCAGTATATCTCCAAGGATGTAGCGTCAAGTGACACTTTCCTGGCACGATTTCAACAATAGACATGCATATTTATGTCTTCTTTAAGCAGCCTTTATATAAACATTTTAAAGACCCAAATATAAGGGGACTCTACTTTGTTTTTAAATTACAAGAGTTTTCTTGTTACTTTTAAAAATTATATATTTAGTTGGTGTCGTAAGGGAGGCATGATCCAAGTCGTTCCAACTTAGTCTACAGGAGTAGCATCCTTGACGAATCTTAGGTAAAACTGTGTTATTATCTCGGGCTGATTAGTTATCTTTTGACTGTGACCACTTACCATCAACTGGTTGACTACTTTCAATTTTTAATTTTATTACAAAAATCTTTAATAATAACAATAACGAAATCATCATCATATCATCCCTTTTCGTTCCTGCTGGACATAGGCCTCCCCCTGCTGGACATAGGGGCTTAATTTAATTTATTCTGTCCAGCGAGCTGGTGAGCGTCATATACCACGTCTGCCGGTTTCTGGCCTTATTCGATAACTCGTCAGCTCCATCGGCCATCGGTGACAACATATGTGACCAGCCCGCTGACATTTGCTTGCTGATTATTTGCTCTATGTTGGTTACCGTAATTTTCGCCGGATCTTCGCATTACGGATCTTATCCCGCAAAAAACAAAAAACCCGATCCTTAGCTCCCTTAGCTGTTTTTAGCTTGTGGACTAGTCCAAATGTCAGAATCTATGTTTCGGAAGCTTAGGTCATGACACAATAACAAAATAAAAACATCATTTTGTGCATAAAAGAATTTTAAATTCTAGCATTAAAACAACTAAGCATTTTATTGTAATAGAAGCTTACGAGCGAGCAACCTGAATGATTTTAAAACATGGTCACTATTCAATGGTGACCCGTAATAGTCATAAATCTTACAGCGTTAGCCATAAATCAAGACGCTCTGTAGCTTAATCAGCTTACAGACGTTTTTACTCCAATGTTTACGTTTGTACAAGTGTAATACACACAAGTGAGTAAACCTGAATAAACCAGTTTGCGCTCCTACGTGCCTCTACTCTTGTGTCAGTTGCAATAAGTCATCTAGTGAGCGATGTGTCATTTTTTTATACTTTGGAAGTAGCAAATGAGCATGCAGCCCACCTGATGGTTCGTGGCCACTGCCGCCCATGGACATCTGTAATCAACCTCAGATAGGTCATAGGCTTACCTGAGGTCGGCCATAGATGCGTTGCTTGCCCTGAGGATTAAGTTGGAACGCCTCGAATATGTGTGTCTCCCCTACCACACCCTTCAAACCAGAACACAGCAGCGCTTGAGACTGCTGTTATAAGGCAGAAATAGGCGTGGCGGTGGTGCCGCCGGAGTTGAATCACAAAGGGTTCTACCACCTTTGAAATGTCATGCCATTTTTTTTTGTTATACTTTTGTGTTAGTATACATACCTATTACAATATATTTATTTGTTTATTCGTCTACTGACCTTACACTACTACAGATCTAAAAACGTCTCCAAGCTGATTGATTTAACTGTACATATTTATTTATAATTGAAAATGTAAACTGTAAAATCTTAATTCGCAAGAAAGTCTACACAAAATTCACCCGTTCTAAAGATATATGTATTGTAGCCTAAAACCCTATACATTTTGTAATGTTTGTCACAATTGATAACCAAGCATTACTTTGTACAGCTTAATTAGCTTATCGTCAAAGCAAACAAACTATAACCCTATTCTCTCTCACTTAAGTGACTTTTCCTTTGAATCTTGCTTCTATTTTACAAAAGAGTAGCCGCGTGAGCCATTATAGGTTTAAGGACGTTGCGTTAAGAGTGGATTTAGTGTAGCTAGCTACGTAGAGGGTAGAGCTAGCGATAGGACTTTCTTTGTGACAAACGACGGGAAATCGCGACTAGGTCTAAGCGGTACGCTTCAGCTATGGATTCTCGATGATAAATCGCTTGTTTTATTCTTTGTTACATGAGAAATATGATTGATGGCACCGTTTATAAAAGGTAGGCTTAAGTCAGAGTCACTGTTGACTTTATGAGAATCTTACTATTAAAGTGGTGTTAGAATCCTTTGCGGTTCGACTCCGTAGCCATTATCGACATATATCTCTTTGTCTAATTACAGTGTTTGACGCTATTTATTTATTTATTTATTGGATTACCAACACAAGAAACAATGTTTACAAACGTAGATTTTACAGTAGG
>DWNY01001670.1:0-12212 GCA_018250635.1 Telegonus apastus
TAAAATTATATATATTCATGTACTGAAACATAATTATAACGAATACTTGCATTTTACATTTAAGGAGAAACTTTGACAAAACAAATATAGCCACTTTACAAATCTCATACACTATAATAACCACGAGAGAAAATATCATACCTACTAAACTCGTAAATAAAATCCATAAGCAAAATAAATTCAAAAACAAATGGATGGTCTATGTTGATGTAATTACGACTGAAAGCTTTTGAAATATAGAAGCTTTTTTAATTGTAAAAATAAAAATAGAAAATAACATTGCAAAGCTCCACAAGAACATTCACATAATATTGAATATCAGTATTCTAGCAATGGCGTTAGAATAAATATTTTCAAAGTGTTGCAATGAATTTTCTCAAAACGTGCGAGGTCGTATCATACAAAACCCATCGCCTCACGGGAATACTCACGCGAAACAAAGAAAGTCGGCGGAACCAAAATGAAAATATCGAAATGCCGTCATCAATATTCTAGCTGCATAGATGGCATCGATTCTGAGATGGTGTTTCAGAAAGAATATTCTAGTATCGTGTTTTCTAGGCGTCGGGCCTTTCTCAAGATAATCTGTCTCGATATTATGAATCGTAGTTCTGTTGAGCACTATAGTTACCTAATGTAATTTATGATTTTAGACTAATATCATCGCGGAATTGATACATTTTAATTTAATTTTAAGATGTAACGGGTACTCACGATACGTTTCTTAATTTTGCCGATATTTAGTAGGTAGATAGATTAATCTATCATTAGTACTCGTCTACGGTTTCTCCCCGCCACCGCAGTTTCGCCGTGACCACGACTAATGTAATTTCTTGCTAGGTAGAATATAAAGATACCAAATGTTGTTATATAAGAACTTTGTTCCTATATTCGTGCAAATAAACGTTTGATTGATTCATAAAATTTAGTGTATATCTGACAATTCGAAATTAATATTTCCTAAGTTCATGTTCTTAGTGACAATTGATAAGAATTTAAGTTTTTTTTTTCATTTTTGTTTGTATGCTAAGATGCACGTACGTATGTGCATGGTGCACATACCTACATATTTATTTCTTAGAAGTCTGTATCAATTTTGACAGGTCTTTAAAAATTTCTGTTTCGTCCGTAACACTCGTATCCATATAATATTTATATTCCTATGTAATATTGTAAAGCGCGGTCAGTACTTTCATGCTAGCCAAAGCTAGCATAAATATAACTGCATAACAGAAAGTGATATCATAGAAAACCACCATTATTCCTGGTTTTATTAGATCGCAATAGTAATGCATTTTCCCGAGACGTTGGCAAGTTTATGTGCAAAACGTTTTCAGCTGGTTCCGAGTGGCTCTCTTGAGTCTCTTGGGAGGTTCCCGCATACAATATTCGCCATTAGCTATTTTGTAGCATGTTGTAGCATTCTAAATTGTTTGAAATACATGCAGAGGGAGGACAAAGCGGTAACTACAGGGTAAGCCATTTCCAGTTTATTATTAAAGACAGACGAAGTAGCTACCTGAAGTTAGCAAAGTAAGCAAAAGTACGCACACTTGTACAGATATCTATAAACCAAATAAATAATACCAAAAGAGCTTTTTGGAAATTCTCCGAATTTGCTTACGATTGCCTAGCTTAGCCCAATTTCCGTAACCTATTCTGGGTTAGTGCCGTCCTAAAATGTATAGCTAACGTAATTCTCGTACGAGAAGTTGCCGTTGGTATAAAAATTTTACGTCCGCACCGGGACGTGTACTTGGTATGTTTATCGTGAGGGTGGAGTGTGTTCGACGTTTACGACCGCGTTTCGCGGCGAGTTTCATGTCTTCTTGGTAAACTCGTGTCACTGAATTTTTACCTGACAGTCACGGAGATACTTCTTAAATTTTATGTTTGACCTATTTGGTGGCAATCATAAATTTATGTACAACTAAAGCGGCAGTCGCAAAATATGTAACGTTACAATTAGGTAATTAATTAAAATGTGAATCTATTAGGAATCTAATAATATGTTTTATCAAACATTATCTAGATGTATTCCATTTTTAAAATTACATCTCAAGTACATTTCATGGTAAATGGTCTGTACCACCCATGGACATCGGCAATAGTCGACATATGGAACGGGGTTTCTACATGAAGCACATAAAGATGCGCTGCCACATTTCAGGATAAAGATGAAACATGATGAATAGCTGATATGAAATCCATAAGTGTTCATCGAAATACAAAAAATAGGTGTGATAGTACCTTCTCGGAAAAACCATACTAGCACGTTTCAGACACAGAAATATAGAATAAAATTTATGTCACGTATTTTAGGAACAATATATTTTTGTTTGGAATATTATGAGTTACGACTATTAATAAGTTTGGGAACAATTGATAAGTACTTTAAACAACTAGAAACTTCGTACGGAAACTTCTACGTTCAAATACGCCTCAAACAGCTGAAGACACTTGGTTATGTCTGCAGTGCACAGACACCAATTAATTAGGCATTGGATAGGGGGCTACGTAGCTACTTGCGAGAAACTCCTTGACTGTGGCGCTTTGCCAAACAAAAGTACTTCACCGTCGGTTTTGTTTGTATTTTGCTGTTTAACGCAGTGTAGTACGAGTACGTATTATTTTTTAAAATACTTGTCAAAAATTACACATAGGTTAATAGTCACACCTAATTAAAATCGCTCAAACATGAGAAGGGTTCTCCTGAGAATTAAGGGCTCTGGAAGTTTGCTTACGAAAAAATAAGGAAGACTTCAAAGCAGAATCGTCATTATAATCGAGAAAGGCTTGCCATTTTTGCGAGACATTTATCGATTAAAACCTCGACAAGGTACCTGGAATTTGTGATATACCCCAACTGGTTTTGAGATCCCATCTGAGGTTGCCGAGGCTGCCACAGTTGCGTTGTCATGGAAGAACACCAGTGGTGCTAATTTATCAACTTTGTCGACCAAAAGAAAAATATTAGTCGCTAAATAAAATCTAGCGACTTTTGGAGTACTAATTGGCAAACAGGGGTAGAAATGCAAGATTTCAAACAATTTCAATCCATAAGTAAGTCCTGAAAGACCTATGTTTTCGTCGTCAAATTTTGTGTTTGGCCGATGGAAATTTCAATTTCGTCTTTTTTTTTTTGGCCAGTATTTCTTCGTTCGGTTGATGGGAAATACAGTTTAGCGACTTTTGGTGTCGAGTCTAGCGACTTGGCTGTTTTGGAGTAAGCAACACTGAAGATCACAAACCACGATTGATACCCTATCAGAGTATAGGTCAGCATATCAGAGTTAAGGTTAAGAGTTTAGGTCAGTAGAGTTACAAACGACCAAGTTTGAAGTCGTTCTCTTTTACCCACAAACCACGCAACGCACGCCACTGTCGTACGCCTAAACCAGACTGTCGAGCCTTACATCGACGTGACGCCTCCGTGACACACGCAGCGCTAGACACCAATTAATTAGACACGACAAAAGGCGCTAAGAGCACTCCCATTCCGCCACAGCTCGAGCGCTTTGCGAAACAAGAGCGCCCCGTGTGCCAGTTTAGCTCGTGCTCCACTACCGCTCTTAGTTAGCGGAGTGATTTTCAACGCAAGCTTTTTAACGCAATATAAAAAAACCTTAAAAAGTCCAAGTGTACATATTCTACTTACCGAGCCAGGGGTATGAATGCTACGTACCTAAATGAATTTTGTGGCACGTGAACAGGTATAGTTTTGACAGTGAAGTCATCGTGATGAAATATGTTTGTGCAAAGTCAATAAATTCGCACTTGATCAGCGTAAGGCACTATGAATGAAGCCTACTAAAAATGCCCACTGAATTAAAGCTAACAATATTTTCGGGTCTAACATCACTACAAGTATTCTGTCAAAGTTATATTAATCACAAAATTAAAATGCATTATAATGCATTCACAAAATCTATATCAAAAAACGGAATAATCCCATAAATCTACCGAATGTCATACAATTGAAATCTTAAGTTGTTAATCTATGCATCATTATCAAAAAACAATACAATATAAAACAAAGTAGCTTTTTTTATTTCGAAGACCGACAATGGACGTAATAAATCTTAATGTCAATAAATGTATTAGGTTTATACCTTACGCTTGGTGTTAGTAAATAAATAAATCAGCGGTGTTATTTTAGCCGGCGGCTAGAGACCGGCGATTAACATAATTACGGCGGCAAAATGCGGATAAACAGGAAAACGCTGATAACCGAGTACACTCAAAACTTCCTCTCTTTGTCTACGAGTTGAAGGACTTAGAAGAATGACGATAATAATTTAATACGGATTTGTTTAATTGGAGCTTTCAAAGACTAATCGTGTCTATGTTCCCGCTGGTTAGGTTAGGATAGGTTATGTGACGAGGACGAAAGCCGTCGAGATTGCGGGTGGTATTAGCATACTTATGTTTCGACAAAGGGCGTAAGAGAAACACTAGAAGGAGTCTGGCATGTCTTTATGGTCGCCCATGCATAGTTTCTTAAAAAAGAGAATAGGTTAGGCAGGATAAGAAAGGTTCGTTTGCAATGTCGAATCTTGAAGGAGTATTAGACCTAATAATTAGTCATTAGATAATCTAATGACATTACGGGTTCCAATTTTGTTTTTTTATTTTTCAAAGGTGGACATTCTGTTTTATTCGTAGTACTGTCAAGATTATCTATGATTCGCAAATAGACACGAATTCATTTTAATAGTCTCATACAAAAAATATGCAAAGATATGCCGTTTACTCTTAATGTTTTATAACGTTTGACTTATATGGAAATGGAATGGTGTTAAGTAGGCTATATATATATAAATGGATTGTCGGACCAATCAAAAGTTTAAAGTCCAAATAAACAACAAGGTTCGTTTTGTATTTAATTGTGATTATTTGGCATATTTTAAAAGTATGTACATTTTATCCTCATTACCTGCTTAATTCAGACCTCATATTAATCCTTAAAGATTGTCCCATTTCTGGGCACCGGCCTTGTTTCAGAATGACAATTATTTAAGCTATAGACCACAGCACACGAGCTTATTGGCAAACTCCTTATAGCACTAAGAAGTTTGTAAAGAAATGCGATATCAAGTTTCCTCGCTGTACTTTCCATTACTGGAAAAGTTATAAAGAAATTCCCAACTGGCACATAATCGAAAAATCTGAGACAAAACGTGAAGAATTCGATTTAGATTAAAAAATAGGAAGCCTTAATGAACCAAACAGGTGTAAACACAAGCAACAACATACACAATAGCAGCATTTGCGATGTATGTGTATCTACATGTTTTTTATTAGCGCTGGCTCGGTCGAATGCGGTTGCGCCGGCGCCTGTGATTATCGCCAGTGAGCCGCGCCGCCCACGCCATGTTGTTGACGCGACAAATGTTACACACTCAATAGGTAGGCAGTAACAGTGTTTTATATGAAGCAGAAGTAGCAAACGAGCGTGATGGGGATCGATACTGACGCTTAGGCGTATCAGTTCACCCAAATAGATTTTGTCCTTAGGTCGGCCAGAGATGCGTTGCTGTACCGTTCTTTTAAAGAGAAGTCTCTGTCTTAGCGGACTGTACAAAACGGAGATACTGGGGAAGGCGGAGGACAGCCGCCCGTTTTAGTTACATCGATTTGTAATAATCCAATGAGTAAGATATTTTTTAAATTTTCAGGGGGTTGCTCGATCTTGATGACGTTCATAGTTTCTCTTCTCTCTCTTCACTCGTAGAATTTTCTGGGTGGGGCCATAGACACATAAAGTACACAAACAATAAAGAGCGACTTTATTTGCCGGTAATTAGTAACGAATAGCTTAAATAAAAATAATAAACAACGAACAACCAGGAAAACTTATCATAATGTAAAGTTTATTGTATACCTACGTCATGGTCGTCTTATGACGTATGAGAAGTGGCGGTCACTGAATACAATCATAGTGCGTGTACTCATCTCGTACCTATAGAACTTAAACATTTTTCGAAAAATACAAACGATTGATCCGTTCTAGTCCGCATATATGATTACGTCAAGGGATCGTGGTAAAAACCAGCTAATAGGTACGAAATATACTAAAACACAATATCGCCTGAAAATGTTGTTTCATAGGTCAGAAATACCATTGGAATAGAACAACGAAGTATTGGACCAACTTTAAAGCTTTTACTAAACTTTCCTATCCTTTGTTTATCTAGTTTTAATAACCAAAACCAACAGAAACTGAAAATGCCATTGTAGGCCAAAAATACCATAAGCGTGCCATTAGAGTCGAGCACCCAAGAGCTATCTATCACTTTTAAAGCTTTTACTAAGCTTGCCCATCCTTTATTTATCCCGTTTTAACGGCAGGTCTCAGTATCCAAACAGCATTAACGGTGAAGCAGTAAATCTATTATCATCACACACACAAACAGATTAACATTCTTTAATGAAGTGTAACGGACGGAGCGTAGCAACATTTACGACGTGCATAGTTTACGTGGTCGTCAACGAGACCACTAAAACTAATGAGCCGTTTGTTAAGTACACCTTGTCCTGTGGTTTTTGTATTTGGATACGATACGAAAATGATAAGTAGTATTATAGTAAGAAAGACGTTTAGGCTACGTTTACACTAGATTTGTAAGTAGTATTATAGTAAGATGTTTAGGCTAGTTTACTGGCTAGGCTAGGCTACGTTTATGTGTGTCAAGGTTAACAAGCAAGGTTAGCAACTTCGCGCATCTCTGGTGGAGAGGAACCCTTAAGCTCAATCATCAGATGTTCAAACTTTGAACTTCAATGGTAGAAGTCTTCGTGGTTCGACTCCGGCGGTACCACCGCCACATTAGTTTCTGCCTAGTAGTAGCAGCGTTCGCGCATTGAAGGGTGTGGTAAGGGAGAAATACTAATCGTAGGCGTTCCAACTTAGTCTTTAGGGGTAGTAACGTAACTGTGGTTGACCTCAGGTAGGATCCTAATCTTATCTTGGATTGATCACGGATGACCACCTGTAAACATCTGTAGTCAACTTCATATACGCAAGGAATATTAGCTTAAGCCAATCATAGATGCGTTACCACTCCTGAGGACAAAATGGTTAACTTCATGAAAGTCATTTGAATGTTAGCCGGTCACCGGATTCCCTGGCTAGTGCGTGCCATGGTCACGTAGCCCTATTCTTTTAAAAGGTAGAAATCTCGTTTAAAATGTTACTTTATCAATGTTTAACACAATACAATGCACGAAAGTAGTTAAGTTATTTTGATATAGTATTATATTTTATTCTACAACTCTTTTAAACTTAAAACTGTGTTTAACAAAATTTTGCGGTTTAGAGATTAAATCTATACCACTTCGATCAATTTACTTCTCTAAATAGCAGTTATCTGATTAGCAGTTAGAGAAAAAACAGTAAAATGTTCTTCTCGCTTCTACGTATCGGAGTTATACATACTTTAAGCTCCATAAATCATACAACCAACTTGTTCGCGAGACTAACTTTACAAGCGTGTCCAACTATTATGAATTATGTATATGTATGTGTTTATTGCTAAAAAGTTCAAACTGGTAATCGATATACGCTGGTACACAACGTTGTAATCATACCTATATACAGATTGTGTGTAAGTACATTTTGAGCAAAATAAGACTGTAATAGCAATATAATATAACAAGCAATATAACAAAACGGATTTTGAAGTTTATCCAATACTTTAAATTCTTTTATTTTACTTTATAGGTACATTTGTATGTAATTGGTTTCCCCGAGATGGCTCTTAAGATTCTGACGAATTTTTGCATTTAGATTTAAAAAAATATTTTTAAAATTTATCTAGGTAAGTGTGATCTCTCTAATCGATTCCCGCGTGAAAAATGTATCTTAATTTTATGTAGTACCATCAGTTATGGAGCAAAAAGCTGTGGTATTTAATCATCGTCCACCCATTATTGTCCCACTGCTGGGCACGGGTGTCCTCTCGGAGTGAGAGGGTTTTTAGGCCTTAATACACCGCGCTGGCCAAGTACGACTTGTCTACCAACACACACATTCAAGATTTATTTTTAAAGGACTCCCCAGATTTCCTTACGATGTTCTCCATCACCGTTAAAGTAAGTGATAATTCATTTCTAAATATTAATAGTGGATAGAAACTTATTTACATAGCTATTTACGATTTCTGCGTGGTATTTTATAAAGTATATGGGTTTCAAACTAAACGTGAGAGCAATGTTAAATAATATATCGTCGTTAATAAGTATATACCTGGTATATAGTTATTAACGACGCGGATAGAGCAGCGGTGACCATATCGGGTTCGATTCTCGGACACGCAAGCATTTAAATGATGAATTTTTGTTCTTTATTTTCATGTTGTTGGTCGGAATAAACACTCAGAATTATATTTTTCTACGAATTGTGTGTCGAGGATGATGGCAAAATCCTATTTCTAGCAAACGCTTAGACCAGCATTAAATTTGTAAAGGTGATAGATGGATGGTTTTACCAATATCGAAATGTATGCAAAATACATCATCCGCACGTTTTCTCGATCTAAATGGATGCTGTGAATAATAGAGCAGTAATGAACGTGAATGTTAGGTACATTGAAACGATGACTCAAACATCAAGAAATACTACCTGACTTCAAGCATGCTACCCATTTCGCGGTAAAGCCAATTATATAGCATCTTCAAGACTATGATGATACATTACAAAATGTTAGAAAGTTTAACGAAACTGATCGTGTTGTATTATAAAATGAAACAATTGCGAATATTTAAACATCATCATTTTTTGAAGAATTGAACAGTGTCAGAAACAAAAATTCAAAACAAAACAGATATCACTTTCTCAAATATGTTTCTAAAACTCTACGGGTCTACATTAAACGGACGAAAGAATAAATCATCTTCTTCAACCCATTACTAGCCCACTGTTGGACTGATTTAGCTAACACGATTGCTTAGTTACCGTAATTGCGGAATGGTAGATTTCCTGCATATTAACGAGGATTATGGAGAACTATATAGAATTGTAGATTTTAAATCTGATAGTTGTCCCTGTGGCCTCGGGACAGGATAGTTTTATGGTATCCTGGCTGCTGTCTTAAAAGCAACTAAAAGTGGGCTTCAACGGTTGCGGGTAGCTGGAGTTGGAGGTCAAACCGCCCAGCCAGCGACCACGGGAAGGACGGCGGTATGTGTGGTGTCATATCGTCGCAAACACCAGCCGCCGTGGTGGACGAAGCGCACGCCGCAAGTCTTATTGATAGGAAGCCTAGTCAATACATTAAGCAACAATTTAATTCGATAGATAAAGTTCAGCCTCGCCCGTCCGTAGTCTAGGCAAGGACGCGATGCCTAGGCATTATAGGCCGTTGATCTCAGGATTTATTGCGTCTATTTCTGCGAACTGCGCGTTAAAAGAGCGTAAACAGTTTTGTTTTTCGTACGTGATCACATTCGGCAGTCGTCCCTATGAATGTCACGTCTTCTAGGATTTTATTTGTTTGAAATCTTGGGGGCTCTTAAACGCCGGAGAAAATTGTTTCGAGACAATAATATTTTCACCTTATTGCCAGTGAAAGTTAAGTAAAAAACGCAACCAAAAATGCAGACGAAGCATTCCTCAGAAGTATTAGATATCGATTGAAAAAACAAGAATTACTATTGGAACTAACGACCCTATATGTCGAAGTTATGGTATACAATGATGATACATCAAATTAGTAAACTATCTTCTTATTATTTTTGTATTAATTAACCGATTTCTTTAGTAATAAGTCGGTGTCCTAGAAAATAAAACGTTTTCAATAGACATACGAATGGCCGTAACACAATAAGTTGAAACTTTGGGAGAATTTTCGAAGCAAACATAGGTACGTAATACCTATTGATACAACTCGAAACACGATGTTTCGCGACTCGTATGTCATTGTATGGATCTGATTTAATATCTGGGAAATGGGACGGAGCAGCCATCGATGCAACTTCAGCCCAATTCAATACTTGCCAAATGTTCGCGAAACAATTTTACAAGAAAATAATTGAAAATACGATAGTGTGGAGAAATGGAATCGTTGGTGACATGTTCGGTTGTACCTTCATTGTATATATACCGAGGTAACTATACAAATAGATAAAATGGTCTATTGGTGATGTGTAATTTCAATATATTTAATTAATATTTTGTAAGCTTATTTATTCTTATTAACCTCTTTATAAAGTTTTTTCAGTTTGTATAACGGATGATATTTAGAAAATGAATGAAGATAGAAAGTACCTTTGTTCTGCAAAAAATTGGCACAGCTTTTAAGTCGACGAGGGAGGAAGAGAGCTGTATTTAGTTTTATTCTAGCTTAGGGTTGACGTTTTCAAATTGAAGCTTAAATTGTTGTTGTTAGTACCTATTCTACATACCCAGTAATGTCTCTAATTATACAAATGCATACATGCCGGAGCTTAAAGTTAACAAGTTTTTAAGTCCTCGCAACCCCTTCGTTATCTTTCAGAGGGGATGGGGTGAACGAACTGCACCCCTCCTATTGTCTCCAATTTCCCAAACAGCTATAAAAAACTAGGTACTCTTACATCTCGGCGGTAAATAGCGCGTTGGCTTTCGTGCTATGCGATTAATTTCGCCTTAAAGAGATGATGCGAAGCGCCATATGCTTTGCTTAATGGCTTTGGCGAGGTGCCGATTAAACCTTATACAGGACACGGTCTTAATTGTGCCGTGTTTATGGAACATGGCTTTCTTAACCTGCCGCATCGTATCGAGCCTCGAACATTCTCGTTAATTACGATAAATAATAATTAAATTTAAGACCTATAAAACACACTTAACGACGACGGTGTGAGCAATCGTGGACATTATGAAATAAAGTGTGACATGCAATCGTTATATTAAACAGAGGGTGTTTTCGCTGAATTTGCGATAAATGTATTATGTTTATAATTTAACAGTTATAAATTAACTACGCATAATCAAGAGGTTCTGATGTGTCTGCAGTGTTATACGCATTTGCCGTTTGTTTATTTTTTAACGTGTTCTATTTTACATATGAAAACGTGTTCACTGTATGTATGTATGTATGTATGAATAATATTAATAGTATCTTACCCATGACACGTTTATCATCGAACGTAACGTATTAAAAATATTGTTATATTACGCACATAATATATTGAGACGTCCATCCTATTATATTAAAATATCTACTTTTTAAATTTAAAGTTTGTAAGAACGAAACATAACCACGAAAGAAGGAATTTTTAAATGTTTCTGTTTCGTAACTATTTTTCACCTGATGTTTGAAATAAAGCCATAATCATACAAATCATCATAGAAAATTCCTGCAGCATCATGCTGTATTTTCCACATTCCAACAGTTACGCGGAACGACGCAGGATTTTGACCGTGAATGTTTTAAGCTATATGGTCAAGTTATTAGCCAAGAAATTCAACAGCGCACGAAGACAAAACCGGGCGTGGCAACCAGTACAGTCAAAGCGATATCGAAACATAATAAAATTATCAACAAAATTAAGTAGCTTTCGAACAACACGACAAGCGAGTACATTAACATAGAACGGACCATATAGGTATTCCGATATCATTTACGCCGCGTGGCCCCTCCCACATACCATAAGCGTTCAAATCTTTCGTCAAGTTTCACCTGAGAGTTGTAAACAATACACGTGACAGTACAAATGCGACTTACTGCTGTGGAGTTTAGACAGAGTTTCGATACACTGTATTTCGAAACAGTGGCTGTGTTCGTATCATTTGTGGATATGTGATGGGACATTATGTTCTATATGGCCACAGTGGTAAGGTTCAAATGTGTGAGCGCATTCCGATCTGCCGGGCCCCTGAATAGGGTTGTCACTTATTATATTGAGGAAATATTGTTTTTCAAAAAAAAAGTCTTTACAAAAACACATAGTACCAACCTACATATTTTTTTCACCTACTCATTTTAACACAGACTAACACCAAATGCATTATTAGTATTTTTCTAGCAACTTTTTATAAAATAAATCACTGTTAATGAAACATCTGAATAACCTATGGAAATAGTATCATTCGTATATATTTTAGATAGACAGTATAAACATTTAAAACTTTCTATAACATATAGATATATAAAGTATAGAGATTAGTTAATATCATTTTAAGATTCATTATTGACAATTTGATATTACTCATTATACATATAGTGAAG
>DWNY01001671.1:0-12207 GCA_018250635.1 Telegonus apastus
ACATACATATCCGAAGCGTTCCAACTTAGTCCGAAGGGGAAGTAACGCATCTGAGGTCGACCGCAGGTAAGACTGTATCTGCGGTCGACATTAAAAACTTAGATTCAAATAAAAGGAAAAACCTTATTACTTGACCTAAGCAAAACACTGGAGGAGAGTAAATTGCATTGTATTTTTTCATTTTGCATGTTATTTCGTACAAATCGAAATATCAAAATCGCATCTAGGATGAGTAGTTAGATTCTGTGTGTGACGAACTTAAAAATTAAAATTCGATTAAATGTCAATGTGTCACCTAATTCGCCATGACATAAATGGTTAATTATAATAAGTAAAATTCACAACATCTGTTATAGCGCTCAGCTGAACATACTGCTTTAGGCTTTCTAATTATTTTGATTTAAGTCAAAGTCTCTAAACCTTTTTATAATTAATTGACAATGTGGCATTTATTTGTATTTACATTATCATGAAGTATTTTTAGTACAGCAAAGGGCGTCCCTGAAAAAAAATGTTCACCATTGCGATTTGTAATTTATTCAAACTGCGATAAAAATTTCTCATGCCGCTGCGAACCACCATTAGTATTGGAACATATGATTTAAAAACACTTCTAAGTTAAGCTATGGGTAGGTATATTCTGCCCATATTCCGTCAATAGTATGTCATTAGGTACATAAGCAAGTACATATATGATATGTGATAATGACGAATCAACACGTAAATGGATGACATAAAAATATGTTTATACCTTAGTTATAACTACTTACAATGTACCTACCTCATAACATACTTTATGGCACTTCTAAAAGAATTTCAAGATATGACGTTATATTTATTTAGACGTTATGCAATTTTTGACGATAATAGAAATCAGGTCAACAGGTACAAAAAGTTTTAAATAAAAGACGTAATTACGTTGTTTCAATCAGCCAGTTACGTATTACCTATTTCATTAATATTTATTTGTTTTTTTTAGAATTATAGTAGGTAGTTATTAAGACACATCCAAGGGCCATGGCACATAAGGATAATGGGGCCTATATAACCTTGAGAGAACTCTATTTTTTAGAATAGAGATGTATAGAAAAAACTTCCGCTTCGTTATGGCTTATTTAAAAAATATTAACAGTCGATCGAGCCACGTTGCCAGAGATTTGGCTATGATTAGGAGCTCCCTCGGATGCAAGGCCCTGGGCAAGTGCCCAGTGGCCACACCCATCCATCCACTTTGGCCAATAGTCATCGGGCCTGGTATGAGTGTTGGTGATGGCAGTTGGTGTTAATATTATATAGGAAGACGCTACTGCTCATTTTCTAGGTTTTGTCCCTTAGTCACCTCCTACGACGTCCACGGAGGCCATACAAGATACCCGTTAGGAACACGGCACAAGTAACATTCTCAGTATTCGTCCATTTCACGATTTAATATAAAAAAAATAATAAAAAACTCTCATAGTCCTTAGTTGTGGTATAATCAAGGGAAATAGAAACCATGGGACCATGGGGATCTGATGCGAGATTTTTTTAAGAATCTGTCCAAGCAATTGATGGAGTTAACGTGTGACCAGAGAACTGGCACATACCTAGGCCAGCGAATTAGCCTCGCTTTTCAACGAGGTAATGCTGACAGCATTCTGGAAATTCATCCTAGGCACAGTAATTTGGATGCAGCTTTTTATATTTAACTAGCTGATCCCCTCGGTTTCACGGTTTAAGAAGCAAAAAGGCACACATTAATATCTGCCTATAGCAACTGACATTAACGCCCGCGACGGCGGCCGCATGCGCGTGGAGCGCGCGCTAGAGCTTTTTTTCAAAATTGAAAGTAGCGTAAGTTAGGTATTAACCTTAAGGTATTTTCTAGTGTAAGTCCAATCAAAATCGGTCTAGCCGTTTAAAAGATTACTTCAGCAGTTCAAAAGAACAGACAGACAGACAGACATTTTTTTTATTGTATTTTTGTTATAGGTAACGTGTGTACTTTCATATTGTATTTAGTAAAAAGTTATTATATTGATATTACAAACAGACACTTCCATTTTATTTATTTGTATAGATGTATAGAGGTATTTTTATTACATACCTATTTTAATAATTGTAGCTGATTTAGATTAATTTTATTTTCATAATTTACAAGTTAATATAATATTAACTTTTTAATTATTCATATTGCAACTTAATAATACAGGCCTGCAGTATTTATTTCACTTTGTAAACACTATTATTTCATGTCGTGGACAACATAACCAGTAAACTTGGCAGTCTGTCTAGTGGACTTTTGAGTCTTCTGACTCAGTTTAAAGTCAGACAGTCAGTCAGACTAAAGACAGTCACTTCTTAAATGACTCATACCTAGAGTGCACTGCTTAGGTTAGGCAAGTCGAAATGGGCTTTAATCTTCCCCATTACATTGCATCATTGTCTTATTGTTTATGGGCGTAATTAATGCACGTATACACAGTGACTAATCAATAATCATGTCCTATTACGTATCGATTAAAGAAAACAAACAAGGTCAAACTAATCTCTTTCAGTTTTACAATCGGTCGTTAGTCGCGTGACATGGATATTCCGTAACAATACGTAAGGTAAATAATGAATGGGATAAACAATCAATGAATAAATAAATAACGTCTTGTACGTTCATGAGTAGGCATAGTGTTAGGGTAGCAAAGGTGCCGTGCCGCTCGCAATTTTATGACATGTAACATGACATACTGTGTTTTTATACATTCAAGAATTTCAACAAAATAATATTAGGACTGAATCACATATTTTATCACGGGAACCGCACATTTTTCCGATATTAAAAGTAGCCTATGTCGATATCTGACCCTTCAACTACCACCACGCAAAAAATAATGTCAAGAAATCGACGCTATAAAAAACAAAACCTATCCCAGAGGAACCGTATTTTTGTTGTCCAGACTATGATATCCATACATCCATTTTAACAAACCTTCAGCTTTATAACATTAGTAAGATAACCATTCTACATATTCTACATGAAAAACTTTTTACGATAGCCTATTTTCAGCCAACAGAAAGTGCAAATTTTCATATATTTATAGGTAGATATTATTTTTCTTTGCTGACTAGTTCTTACAGAGCCACAAATTAAGCACAGGCGGCCCGAATCCACGCTAGACATACAAAGAATATAAATACAAATGTATATTTTATGACTGACTGACTGCAATATATTGAATTCAATGCAACATTAATTTATGAAGCGCGTCATTTCTTTATCCACTAATGCGTGACCAATCGTACATAATTCTGTTATAACGTATAGTAGTGTTCTTTAAACTGTGACCCCTGGAGAGTCGCAACGCCTCTAGGGGGTCACAGAGGATCGCGAAGCCTTAGCAAAATAGAAAAAAACATACAACCATAATACGTGCGGACCGTGCATTGAAACTCTGTAGTACACTTATGTTCGGCAGTAGATTTTATATGTTCTCCTACATTTCGATTGTGTATTAGATTCTAAATTAACACTAAATATAAAAATTAACGAATATTTATTCAATTTAAATCCAGTGCAGTGTATTGGGGGCAGTTGTAAATTTATCTCCATCGAATTGATTTCAACTTCAAATCGCCACCAATAACTATCTATTGGCTACATTGATGCTAATAATTTCCAATTGAAATATCGTGATTAGTTCATATTAGGTCCTTGTTGTACCTATATGTTGTAAAATCAGTTTTCTCTAATCAAGAATTAAAAATGCTAATTTGTATATAATTTGTCAATTTCGGGAACGTTAAGGGCACTAACTTTACTTGCCTTGAAAAACGAAAAAAAATGTGTTTTTATGGATTCGTTGTCTTTTAAATGTGGGGGAGTTAAGTCCTTAGACTTGTGAGAAATTATGTTAAATACAAGTAGGTACAGAATGAACTTTAACTTTAAATAACAAAATTAAATTTAACTTGATATTTTATTCAGTTTCAGATCTACATCGAAGATGGCTGCCGAATCCATATTTTGAGTTCACGCAAAACAATTTAAAATGGCGCGTTTTACGATTTTGTCACTTTGCCTCCTCGCGTCACGACTATGCTTCGGTTTCAACGGAGACAGCTTTGAGCTGGAGTGTCCAGACGAGTGCGACTGTCACTACTTCAGAATCAATTGGGTCACGGATTGTTCTGAGAGCAACTTGACTGAAATCCCTTACGATGAATTGAGCTTGAGCGTGTACATACTAGATCTAAATGGGAACAATATAACGACCATTAATACATTCCCGGGTGATATCAAAATGCGAAGACTCCAGATCGCAAACAATAAACTGAGGAGAGTGGAAAAAGACGCATTCAAAGGCTTAGAATACTTGATTGATGTGGATCTATCAGGAAACAACATTAGCTACGTAGATCCTGAAGCTTTTTTGTAAGTAAAACATTGTTAAATAATACTGTACCTACTGCCATCATGCCTACGTGTCTCAATTATCCATTAAGACAGTACGTTTAAGGTCCTCAAACGTAGTATATGTTTCAATTTTACGTTAGTTCTTAAAATGTATTTAGATACCATAGCCAAAGTAGCTACATAAGTATTATCAAAATTATTATAAGCAAATTAATCATATTAAAAAAGATTTCAAGTCTTTAAACTACCTATTACATAGGTACTTACTATAATATGCCAAATAGCAGTCCGTCCATCTGGAATCTATATGATTAAGCTGAAGTAGTTTCTTTGCCATGACATCGCTAATTGGATTAACCACTGTTCGTAATCTCATTGGATTCACAGTAAGTTCTAAGTAGTAACTAGAACTAACTAGCTAACAGGTGTTCATGGACTAGTGAACATAAACTTATATAAACAATGAAGTGAATAGGTACACGTGGAGGTTAAATTATGAACATCTTGTAAATAGAACTCGAAATTAATATGACCTATTTCAACATAATTGTACACATTGTTTTCATCTATATCATAAAAATATTTTATTTTTGCTTAGGTATATTTTCCCACGATACATTTATTCGATGTCATGCAAAAAGTCACACACTAAATATAAAAACGTTTTGATGACAAAATTGCTTTTGAAGTAGTTGCGCTGAAGCCACCTGACACGCCAATTGCGACTCGTGACACGACGAAGCCAATATTAGATAATGGTGCGCAAAGAATGCAGATTGAATTAGGCGTACCACTTGTTCACGCTCTGGTGGGTTTTTCTAACAAAATAACCCAACGCGCTTAATTCGACCTGAATTTGTCAGTGCGTAACGTTAAGTCGTTTTTGCCAAACTCTTTAAGGGCTTCACCTTAATACTTTAATGGTCCAACCATCCATTACTTCTTTGAGGTACACTGCTTTGCTAATTTGCCACGTCTGGTGACTTACCAAGCGTGTTTGTGCCCGCAGTGGGGAATATAAAATACTGCACCTGATCACCCGGATGGTAGATGGAGGTCCATGCTGAGTGGTGCTATTCAAGCCCGGCACCACACAGCACACTAAGGGTTAATTGTGTTATGAGTGTTACTATAATAAAATATTTACATAATACTTCACTTTTGTTTCAGGGATTCGCGGGGTCTGCTGAACGTTGAACTTCAAGATAACCCATTGGATATAGTTGAAGGGCCGTTTTTAATTTCCAGTACATTGCAGTATCTGGATATAAGCTCATGCAATCTAACAATGATAAATTCTCAATTTTTCGAAAACATTACCTCTTTGACTACAGTAGATCTATCAAATAATCCTCTCAAAGCAATAGATGAGGGAGTATTTGACGCTTTAACTGGTCTGGAAACACTGAAATTAAATGACTGTAAGCTTACTGATATATCAGACAATCTTTTTACTTCTTTAGCTAACCTAAAAAACTTAGAACTGGCTGCGAACTTTTTGAGTACCACAAACTGGCCAGAAGTGTTAGGAAATCTCAATAGGTTGGAGTATCTGAACTTGAGAAAATCAGGACTTACTTCACTATCTGAAGACACATTTTCAAATTGTACCAATCTCGTTACGCTTGTCTTAGCCGACAACGAATTACGTGATTTAGACGTCGGAATCACTCTAGGCAGCAGTGTCAATCATTTAGAATTACTAGACTTATCCAATTGCAAAATACAAGGACCCATTTCTGGAGAAGCCTTTGCTAATGCAACTAGATTAAAAGTTTTGCATCTTTCTGGGAACCCTTTATTTGCTCCAGACCTGGAAGAAGCATTGGCGCCTTTACCGAAAATAGAACGATTATTTTTGAGCAATTGCGGTTTAAGTAATCTTCCAGAAAACTTTAATGTTTTTGAAAATCTCGTAGAATTGGATATATCTCACAATCCATTAGTAAATGTCTTCGTCCGGCTTCTTGCCCCGCTTGATAATCTTGAATACCTCAACATGGGCTATAGTAATCTATCTTACATCGGACCCGACACATTTGCACATATGACCTCAATGAAAAGATTAATACTCTCAGGCAATGACCTTTTATCACTTGAGGCTGGCCTTTTTGGGAACCTTACACAACTTACTACATTAGAATTAGAGTTCTGTGGATTAAAACGACCTTTAAATGCCAATGCATTCTTCAAAAACCTTACTTACATGGATTTGAGAGAAATCAGACTAGGTGGTAATCCACTAGTTATTCCATCCTCAGGGCCATTATTCCCTAAACAACTTTCACAAGTAACAATTCTCGATCTAAGTAACTGTAACATTACTACCCTAAACCCAGATGCATTTAAAAATACAGAGAATTTAACAGACTTGAACCTCGCTGGCAATCAAATTAGATCAGATGAAGGCAGTCTCGCATTTTTGGAAGGGTTACACCAATTGGAAAAAATAAACCTAAGTAATAATAATTTAACTACAATAGATCCTCAGTTATTTGTTAACAACCCAAAACTTCATTCTTTGAATTTAATCGGAAATCCATTTATATGCGACTGTAAGATTGCGGAAATGTGGGACTGGGCAAATATGATTAAAGGCGATTTGGACGTCCTCATTGGTGCCAAAAGCGCTGAAAAAGACATAGTCGTGAAAGGTAACAAGAAGAAAAAGAATCTCTATTGTCGATACAAGGAGTCGCAGCTACGTAATATTACTATAACTCCAAATAAGACTGTCCCGGGCAGGAGGCCATTCGTGAAGCCCAGAGAACTCACTTATGCTAATAGGACTTGGGCAAAATACGTTAGAGAATCGGGCTGCGAGCCAGTAGTGAAGATTCTAAGACCTGTGGCGTTAGTAGCGGACCTATATGAATCTACTAGGGGTGGTAAAATGTCGACAACGGCACTGGTTCTGGCTGTAGTTGCTTTGGCGCTGGGGATAGCTACCGTTGTAATGACGATTCGGCTTTTAAGAAGGAAACAAACTCCAAATGTCGATACTGAAAACAATCGAAAACAAAGATAACCAAACGTATTTTAAAGTAAGGCGTTGTTACAGCCTGATTAAGAATAAATATATTTTTGTACCTATCCTTTAAGTATATATTTACAAATCTAAGGACATAATTTATGTAAAATTCTCTCTTACAAATTGACTGAGAGCACTTAGATTAATGGTTTTGTGTCGTGTTTATAACATAATATAGTATTTTATAATAAGCTGCTAGTCAAATTTATTTAGAGATTATTTTAAATAAATTAATACGATTCTCATATTTTTGTAATACGCAACAACATAATTAAAATAGTCGTAGTTGTCTGTGTCAGTGTTGATATTTAACAATAAACAACTATCCTGAGGACTATGTGTTTGATTATAATATTAATTACTACTTAATTATACGTAAGTATTTGTCTAAGTAGTAGGGTATTACTTATCGTAAAATCTGAATAAAAACAATTGCTGTTGTATTTTGCTGCATTTCCACATAAAATTTGTAAGTAAATAGTTTACGGAAATCAATGTCCCAATATTACTGAAATTATTACAAAACACAGCATCAAGTTTTTGTTTCACCGTAAATAATTTCGCGCAACTTACTAAAATTACCAACAAGGAATTCTAACAACGATAATAATTTTACCGACAAAACAGTTTAAACTTCGTAATATTTTAATAGAAATTATTTCTTATTGATCTTATAAAAAGTATATTTGTTATACCTTTAACGAGATTACCACTTTGACCTTTAGAAAAACACGAGTTTCAAATATTTCTTCAGAGTTGGTTGACTAGAGTACAGTTAGTCCACAAGCATTACGTTTGCAGAGGCATGCTAAATTGATGTCAATATTTTTTGCTTCTCTACCACGGTGGGTGACTTCGAAGACCGAGTTAGTTTATTTTATTTCTCGAACCAATAATCAAAATTGGTGCAAGAAACACCTTTCATCACGTAATATATCAACAGTGAAAGTTCTATTACGCAAGTTTCAAAGGAAATAGTGGAACATTTTCCTTGGATTAGGATTAAAGAACGTGAGAAAAATTTAATAAAATTGTAAAAAATAATTTATTAAAGAACTATTATAACTTAATAACAAACATAATAAATAACACTATTAGCTAGCTGCCTTTCTGCCGTTTGTGCTCGTTTCCTTTATGTACCAATTTTCTTTGTATAATTTTTTTCTCATTCCCGGCATTTCATTTCTCGAATTGTGATTACTCGCCATCGCAGCTAATTCACTATCAAGTAACCGAGGCAACCCGGACGGCTCGAATCCATATTGAAATTGAGGTTCCACAAATTGAGTGTACGTTTTAAATCTTTGATGTGGTCGTGTTGCATGTGCGGAATTATCTTTTGGCGCTTCCTTTGAGTAATCATACTCGAATACTTTGGAAGGAGCCGCTTGATACTTTGCGAAATATTGTTTTGGCTTCTGCGCAGAGCCATGATATTCGTAAGCTGGAGCCGCTATGTACTTAGCACTCTCCTTCTCATCGCCTTCGCGTTCATTTTTCAAGTATGATGGTTTTTGTTTCATATACGACTTATAATAATTCTCTTTTTGTTTAAATCTACTTTCGATACTTTTGGGCTTACTAATAGCATAGTCTAAGTAGTAATTTTCTTTGGTTTTATCTCTCGCGTCTTTGTAGTTCGAACGTGTCGATTTTGGATAATCATCGCCTTCCACCTGATATTGTTGGAAAGGAGTATGTTCGACATCAAAATCGGAATTGTATTGGGATCTTCCATAAGTTTCGGGATTATAAATTTCCTTTTCAGTATCGCGAGCAGTAGATTCATAAGCTGGGAAACCGTATGCAGCGTTCTTATAACCTCTTTCAAAATGTTCTTCGCTTTTATCGTCCTTCTCAGGCTGTTCTTCTTTCAATTCTTGATTATTTTGATTTCCCTCTTCGGGTATTTCTTCTTTGATTATAATACGTTTGGATTTTTCATGAACGTGTTCCTCCGACGGCCTATAAGGTCTCTCATCAGACTGTGGCTGATTATGCGGTGAATCATTTGGAGAGTCTTCTTCGGAGTCATCCGGTGACTCTTGTGGTCGGTGCTGCGGTTCCCGGGAGTTATGATTGATTGGTACATGGCCATGGTGGATATGTTGATTTGGATCTACTTTAATAGTAGCGTATTCTTTAGGCGTTGGGAGGATGTGAATATCTTCTTCATATTCCGTTATAACTGGCTCTATATCAGCAACTGGGTTTTCAGCAGGAGCATTTTTAACCTGGCTGGATACTTGTGGTGAATTATGATGATTATTAAGGTGAACAATTTCATCATTACCTTGATATTCGTCCTCCCTGTGTTCCAGTTTTTCGTGGTTATGTGTTTCCTTTTCAGGGCCTAGTTCATGATTTTTTTGTCTTTGATGCGATCGTACTTCTTCTTCATCAGAAGTGTCCTCGCGTTCTTTTTGTTTTGGAGAATGATTTTCGACATTTTTATGTTCAATGACTTCTTCAGGTTTAAATTTGTATATAAGATGTTCCGGATTTTGATCATTGCCGTCATAATTTATGTTTTGCACTTTTAGTGGCTGTTTACTTGTACGCACATAGTTGTAAACTACAGGTTTTTTTTCAGTCTTTTCATTGTAACTGTAATGAACTGGTTCAGTATCTGTTTCTTTGTTGTAACTTAGAACCTTTTCTTGATATGTTTCCTTATAGTTAGGAGACTTGGTTTCATAAATTATTTCAGGTTCTCCATTAGGAACATCTCTGGGCGGGTCGTTTTCGTCCGATGTTTCTTCTTTTTCTTTTCTAGGCCTTGGATGTATTTCTTGTTGTACGTAAATTTTGGGTTTACCTTTTATAACACCACTGTCATATGACTTAGTATTTTGTATCATAAATTGCTTCATTTCTTTTTTAATCTCCTTCACGTTAAGTTCTGGTAACTTTTGATATGTAACTGAAGCAATTCGTGGCAAGAAATGTTGCACTTGAGGAACCAATGGATTGTCAAACGTTAGAGGTTCCAGAAGAGTTAAGTCTAACAAAGGTACAGGGGGCTTTGTTACTAAATTTATCACTGCCTTTTTTCCTTTGTTAACTGATGCTGAAGCTGCTATAGCTTTCACTTGTGCATTAGCACTTTGTGTTGCTTTAGGAGCTGGCCCATTTGCGTCTTGATTGGGAATTACCTCCAAACGTTGCGGTTTTTCCACATTTTTCTGGTTTTGATGTTGTTCAGTTTCACGAGAATTGCCATGATTCGCTTTGTTGTTTTTAGGCCATTGATATTCTTGAGATGGTCCTAGAGCCCGGAATGAACCAGAAAAAGAGTAGGGTTGATTAACTGCGTAGCGGTTTGATGTAGATGGAGATGCCGTTTGCAAAGCCTGCACTTTAAACTGAGGAGGCCCAAAGAAATGTGGAGTTACTTGTCTGTATTGAAAACTAGGCGCTGCCGACACTAGTGGCTGTGCCAGATGAGCTGGCAACTCCTGCAGCTGTACGTACTGCTGAGGAAAAGCTGTTCTGTATGCCGATGTTTGAGGGGATCCGACAAACTTGTTTCCATATGAATCCTTTAAAAATCCATGTGTATTTTCCACAATCGTACTTGCTTGTTTGATCGGGCCTATATGGGTGATCCTCGGCGATGATACAAATGACGGTATTTGGAATGAATAAGCTGCATACGGTGATGTACTAGCATATACTCCATCAGGAATGTTTCGATATAACTGTGGAATGGTCGCTTCAGCCAAACTGTCCTCTATTTTGATCGTAGGTGTCTTAGCATTTGCCGGCAGTTTGCTTAATGTAAGGAAGCAAACGACCGCCAGCAGTACCTGTAAAATAAAATTCAAATATTTTAAATTTTAATATCAGGCACTTAGGTAAACGTCCTGGTAATGGACTAAACTGAATTGGACCAAACTATAAATTTAAATATTAATGACTAGAAAAATTTAAATAGGTATTAGAGGAGTTCTTTCAGATAATAGTAATTTAACAATGAAAAAACACAGACTTTTTCCTAAGCTCAGCTTATTTAAGGAACTCAATAATAATGCTGATCTTTTAAATGTTAATTGTTCAAGTCCTGCCATATTTACTTCACTTACTCTGATAGTTCAAAAACAGATCACAATTAAATATTTAATTCCAAATTTTATAAATGCTTATTACCTTTCTCCCCATGATGGGCGAAGTTGCGTCTGAGATGGCGGGAGTGGCACTGCGCTTGCGCATTTATTCCGCACACTTATATTGAATCGCGTCCAAGCGGACGGTCAGCGCCTTTCCGAAACCATCGCAGCCCGTTATATCATCGATAACGACCGACTAACATACAAAATACACAATGAAAACTAATCGACCCAAACTTGGGTACCACACAAACGTTAACAATTCTCAATAAAATCGAATCTATTGTTACAAATTACGCGTTTTCCACACTCAATAGATGGAGTGTAAATAAAGGAACTAAGTATCCGCGCATAATAACTGTTATAACAGATTCAGAATAATTGTTTTGCATATATAACAGTGAAATTGTATTGCTTTTTTCTTAATGATTACACAATTGACCGGTAGTTGAACATAATTAAAAAAATAAACGCACGTACACAATTTAATTCACTTTCAACATGAAACTAAAACTGAACCAAAGCACATGTTTGCCTTAAAGAGAAAATAATTTACACTCAGTTATAGTCACGGAAATATAAAAACAAGAGGAAATGCGAAGTAGGCGTGGCGTATCTGCTACAATTAAGCGTTGTTCCCATAGAGGTTGTTCCTCTAAATTTGATTTTTGTCAACTTTT